>PVLD010025867.1:0-23075 GCA_004027595.1 Dinomys branickii | reverse complement strand
TAAATTTGCATGTCTGTATATGGGTCCATACATCTACAATTCGAAGATATCAATGGATAAAGCAACAACTACTGTTGAGACCATATCACCTTGTCTATAGATTAGTTGTGATTGTACTATTTTCTATGATAATGGGTGTCTGTTTGTCAATATGTTTTTGTACTTTTATGTTTCTAAAATAAAAAAAAAAAAAATGCAAAAAAAAAAAAAAAAAAAAAGAAATATACAAATTCAAGCAAAATGTAGGGTGAATCTAGAAGCGGCAACAGAGTGGTAAGTCAAGCCGTCATAAACCCAAGAGAATTAGGCTTTCGCACATACCTCATTTTTCAAGTGAGACTTAACTTCTGAAAGAGAGCAGGAAGGGTGTGCTGGTCACAGAAAAGGCTGTTGGAGAAACAAGAGCAGTGGGTTGCCAAAAAGGCTTCCCTTTAAGTTCACATAGATGACCTCTGCTAAGACTGCAGGACATAGGAGTCAAACCATGTTTGAAAGGAATAAGAAAGGCTTTTAGTAGTGAAGAAGAAATATTGATGAGAGTTAAGTCACTGAATTACGGTGGCAAGTAGCGTTATGTGCCACATGATAGCAGATGGCTATGACATGGTTAAGTCACCAAATCTACATCCAAGTGACTTGCTCCAGTGATATTCAGATGACTACAAGTTGGAATAGAAAAAAAAATTGAGCTATTGGGTAGATCCAAGTCTGGATGTTTGTAGGGTATGAGAGTCAGAAGCATAGAGGAAAAGTTTTGATAGGCTTGGTGAAAGAAGTCTCAATGGTTGGTCATATAGTGAGTAAAGAAGAATTTAAGAACAAGATGTAGTTAATAAATACACAGAGTAAAAAAAAAAATAAAGAAAAATTATAACATTAAGGCACTTTTATTTCAGCCAAGAACAATGCTGTATGTTTTTGTGTGTGGCTTGATTAAATACTTCAGTTATCCTGTGAGATGGTAGCTATTGGTAACATCACTTGTAAAACAAGAATACCAGGAATTAAAATGAACAAGTAACTTAATGGTTTTCTAGCTATTATGTGGTAGAGCATGGACTTGACTTCAGTGGTTAATGACAGTAAATCAGAGATGAAATGAACATAGAAGCTCACTGGATAAATTAGGGGCTAAGACAAGTAGACTGGATGTAAATTTTTGAGGTATTTGAAGGCTTCTCACCTATGGTGATTGTAAGCACAGTACAGAGGAAGAGTGCCAGTGAGACATGTGGTCTACAAGGCACACCACCAATAAGCTGTCTCCAGCAGGGCTCTATCTCCCCATAGGGCACTCAGCTATAAACATTAGTGTATTAATTAACTGATAAGCACAGTGCCCCCATGACCCAATCACCTCTCCAGAAGTCTCTTTATCCAGGCAAGTTGACAATTAAGTTTGACTATCAAACAGAAGATAGAGAGATGACAGATGACAGATAGAGTGACCAGTCTCTTTTCAAACTATGTATATAGATAGTGTAATGGTTGATACATTATGTCAATTTGAGAATTGAGAAGTTTAGAAGCTTAACTAAGTGACTCAGCAGGGGGCCGGGGGCCTCATTTTGTAAGCGTCCTGAGCTCCTAAAAGGGGAAGTATGGAGATGGTGTGAGCAGACAGCAGGCATACAATAAAACGGAGGAAAAGAAGCTTGTTCTTCCCTTGTGCTCTTACTGCCTTTGCTGTCTTCTGCCGCCTTGGACTGTTGCCCCTGTGCACGCCACCCTGCCTTGGAGCCAGCTCATTATGGACGGAAACCTCCACAAACTGTGAGCTAAACTCTTCCCTCCTTAATTTGGGGCATTGGATATTTTGTCTCAGCAGTGACAGAAAAGTAACTAAGATAGATAGATAAATAGATAGATAGATAGATAGATCGATAGATAGAGATAAGGTATATATCTCCCTTAGACTGCATGTCTATGTATCTTCCTCAGAGTGGATGTTGTTCTATACACTTGCTAGACCACCTACGTCATCTTTTGCATTTTTTGAAGCCCTAGTATAGTACTATGGATATAAGATGATCAATTTTTAAAATGTTTAATATACTGATTAAATAGTAAAAATAACTCTAAATAATTTTGAACTTTCAAATGAAAAATGTCTTTAAACCTTTTATTTGGCCAGTATGCAGCATTTTAATGTTCTCTTAGTGCCTAAAATATTTGAGGCCCTTTTGAAAAGGATATACTATAATACAACAATGATTTTTAATAATATAAATGCATTTCTCAACTGCATTTTAAAACTAATTACATGGTTGAGAAATTTCCTAGCTTATAGTCATGGCATTTCAGATTTTTTTTTATATGAACCAGTAATACAAAAACATAATTTTGCCATTGCAATGTGCTTACTACTAATCATGTCTATATGAATTTATGCTGATTCATAATGCTAATTAGAAGATTCCATGGACATTAAGAAATTATTAAAGCAATGAAACTAAATATGTTATAAATCTCAATTTTTTAACTGATATTTTATTGCAGGGAAATAAAGATGATGTTGTGATAGATTTTAGTTTATTCCCTATTAAAAGAAAAAGTTAAGCTTTCACTTTCCAGTAAAAATTAATTTTCTTCCAAGGAAGAAACTTATTTGACTTGTATTATTTTTTGTGGGAGTATATTTAGTTATTGAATCATTGCTGTCTTACAGTTCTGAACATGTTTCTATTGAATTCAGTGAAAGCCATTTGAGTTCAGTAGGACACCTGGAACTGCACCTGAATTTTAAATGCTAGCTGCATCAGAACATATTGACAAGAATGTCCTTTATTACTCAATGAAAAATGCTGAATCATTTACTACTTATAAATTCAAAGAAATTGTCGAATCAGA
Organism: Dinomys branickii; assembly: GCA_004027595.1. Lineage (NCBI taxonomy): Eukaryota > Metazoa > Chordata > Mammalia > Rodentia > Dinomyidae > Dinomys > Dinomys branickii. Next base: position 20,225 of record PVLD010025867.1, on the reverse strand, counting down.
AGTTGGGTTTTGAATCAAAATTAAACTCATTTAGTGAATAGAAATGTGAATTTTCCAACATGATACACAAAATTGAACACATTTTAACGGTGCTTTTGTTTTCTAATTTGACAATTTTCATTTTACTTTCCAAGAATGGTAATTATATTAGTCACTTTAGGTTGTTTTAACAAAACACCATAGACTGAGTGGTTTCAACAACGGAATTTTTTCTCATAGTTCTAGAGGTTGAGAAGGTCAAAATCAAGGCATCAGCATATTCAGTTTCTGGTGAAGGTTCTTTTATCAGTTTGCATAAAGCTAGCTTCTCAGTGCTGTCCTTAGGTGGAGAGGGACAGGGACAGGGACAGGGAAATGGAAAGGGAAGGGGAGGGGAAGAGGAAGGGAGGGGGGAGAAGGAGGGGGAAAGGAGAAGGAGAGGGAGGGGGAGAGGGAAGGGGAGAGAGAGACAGTTGGTGTCTCTTCTTTTCCTTAAAATGGCTCTCAATTGGATTATAGCCCACTCTTATGGCCTCCCTTAAGCTTTGTCACTTATTTACAAGCCCTCGCTCCAAATAGCAGTTGGGGCTTCAAATATGAATTTTGGAATGATGAGAATATTCACTTTCGTAACATAACAATTATGTTCATTTATTAAATTATATACTTTCTTTTCATTTGCCTGCTACAGACCTATTTAAGTTGTTCTCAAACAGATGACATTATGCTTGTGGGTCTCAGTCTCAGCTGCACAATAAAATCACCAGGAGAATGTTTAAGAAAATATTAAAGCCTGAGGCCGCTCCTAGGAATTTTGAGTTGGGCGATTTGGAGCGAGGCCGGAGCATGCGCATTCGTTCGCTGCAGGAAGGTGAGGAGGATGGACGGCCCCGTGGGCGAAAGTGACTTTGTGTACTTCGTGCAGTCATTGATGCCCAGAATGTATATAAGCTGCATAGTGCATATTTTTAATTTAGGTAACATTTACACACAATGAAATTCATAGATCCATATAACTCAATGAGATTTAATAAATCTACATACTTACATAAGTAGCACCCAAATGAAATATGAATGTCACGTAGACAGCCCTAAAGGCTCCTCCCATCTCTCTCTCATCCTTCCAGCGATAGCTCTGCTTGTTTCGTCAGCGATGAGCTCTACCTGTCCAAAAAAGATTTTTCTATTTTAAAAATTTTCCTGGAAAACATTAAAGATAAAAAAATCAATAAGATGACAAAGAAATGCTTAAAATAGTTTGGCATCAGAGCTGAGTTTAAGACCCAATTTCTTAAATTTAGCTTTACCATATTGTACAAGTTAATTAATTTCATTTCCTTGGCCTCCCCGTTTATAGAATAAAAGTATATCCACCATGACAAATGGTTACAAGGACTTTTCAAACTCATGTACATAGTAGAGCTTAGCAGGTGCTAAGGAAACCCTCAGAAAATATTCAACAAATTATCATGTTTGTCACTTTTATTGCTATTAATTGATTTAATTATTTTTTATTTCAACAGCCCAGTAGAAGTCAGCAGTACAATTTTCCCAGCTATCCTATGTGTATGTGTGTGCATATATATTTCCCTTCCTTCTTTCTTTTCTCCTTTCATGTAAACATTATATTGTCTCCCTAATGGAAGAACTTGAAAGAGTAAATAAAATCCAAAAGGTACAGTAGATAGTGTGAAAGGGAAAGAAACTGATCAAAGGAAAGGAACAGTTGGGATGAGGGAATGAATTAAATTTTTTTATGTGGAAAGGAAGAAAGATATCTAAAGGTTAGACATGGGAGAGAAAGAAAAACAACTGTTCCAGTTTAGTTGGGGAGAAATAGGAGAGAGGGGGTATCATACTGACAAAAAATAAATTTGGCCCTAGTCTCTCTCAGAAGAGGGTCTTAAAGACTCTCAGCAAGTTCTCTTTTCCTTTATTAACTCCTGAATAAAGACATTCCAATAAAAAGATACTTTCACAATAGGGGAGATGAATATGACCAAAAAGGAATCATAGGCATTGAAATCCAATATTTTTGTAAAATTAATAATCATCAATAAAAAACATATTATAAGATAAAGAGGTGCCTTCTCTTGAGGAAATTCTTCCTGACTACTGTCCAAGATTTTGGCACCACAATTGAATACAGTCTAAGGAAACGCTCTGACAAAAGTCTGCCTTGATTTCTGCTTGGTGATATGTGTACTACTTCATATTTAATCTTGTTAAATTTGCATGTTCTCTTCTAAACTTCTCAAGTAAGTTATCTATTTAGAGCCAATGGGAGAACTATTTTGCTTGAGTCAGCTGCTTCCAACACTTATAGATGCATTGCTTTCTAAATCCTACCCAGCATTATCTACCTCACTCACTGACAGGGTTAACATGAACGCAACCCTATGGTCTATGTTAAGTTCTTTCACCTTACAGCTAAACAATGCTCCCCTTTTAGAAGCACCAGAGCAACAAAATTACTACATGAGACCTGACACAACTTGTTCCTCTATTGTAGCATGAGATTAAAGCATTTTTTCACCTTCCTCCCCCTCCCCCTACTCCTTCTTAATCCTCTATCTGGCTGATTCATAACAGCTGTTAAATAACTAGACATTTAGGTAAAGGCAAACTGAACCTATAAATCAATGTGCATGTATAATAACCAACTCTTTCTGGCACGGCTTGCTTGTATTGTCTTTGTTCGCTTTTTTATGCTGACTTCAGCTGTAGCATCTGTATGAAAGGGCTTAGCACAATTGTGAATACTAATCTCCGGGTTTCCAAGGTCATTGTGGAAATATATACGAGTAAGTGAAACTTCCAGTACATTCATAAAGATGAGGTGGGAGATTCTGAGGATGTGGATCCTCCAAACTTACTATAACTTACTATAAGTATGAATATTTGTTAGGACATCTTGGTTGTAAACTATAGAAACCAAACTCAGTTGGTTTCAGTAAAATAGGGAAATATAAGAATGTCTCATGAAGCCTTTTTCCAGGTGTGTGGTGAGACATCAGGAAAAAAACTGAAACCATAGCCTAGAATTTCTCTCTTTTTCTCTCTCCCTCTCTTCTCTCTCTCTCTCTCTCTCATCTGTTCATCCTTCTTGTGGTATGCTGAGTGGTTTCCTCTGTGTGATAGACATTGGCTGCTTTACATTCCATCTGAAGACATATCTGGACCACATATCCTATTAAATACAATAACCATGTAGCTCAATTCTAGCCTCCACTTTAAAGTTTAGCCCATCAATTCCTATGCAATCCTCCCCTTCCCTCTCATCTTTTCCTCTTCTTCCCCTGCTGTCTTCCTCCCTCCTATCTGCTGGCTGAATAATGAAGGCTAAAACCTCAGAGAAGGTTGAGGGTCAAAGGCTAAAAGGAGTTTGCTCCTTGAAGAGCTGCAAGCCTCTCCCCCAAGCCATCAACCCACTCCTTCCCATAAAGGACTTGATATGACTGAGAAGGAAAATTCTATTCTGTTGATTCTATTCTGTTAAACTATGAACATTTGCCAGGCAACTAGTACTACTCTTGTCTTCTCTATTGTGAAAACCACCCAATATTCAGCTTCAGAACTTACAGTGTATAAGTACATCCCCTCAGATAAGGAGAGAAAACCTTTTCTCAGTTGGTCTCAATTTCAAATTTCAAGAACCAGGCTGAATTAGGGGGTCAATTCCTATCTTTGAAGCATAGCAACTTTGATGAGGGAGATGGGGTGTCATGATCCAGATGGCCACTAGAGGGTCCCCAAGAGAATACAGCCAAATCAGATTTGAGTTTCATTTCAACTTTACAGTTAATTTCTTAGGGCTGGGGTTATAGCTCAGTGGCACAAGCTCCTGCTTGGCTAGCATAAGGTCTTGAGTTTGATCCCCAGCATCACTAAAAAAAAAAGAAAAAAAATTCTGTGGTTGTACAGCTAAATTTTTGAGTAGTCCTAATTAATGCTTGTTGAGTAATCACAATTAATACATTCAACCTCTTTAAGGATAAGTCCCCTCTTCTCAAATGAGAGATTTAGGTAGTTCATTTGGAAGTATAATATTATTTGATCCATAAGACTTCATGAAAAAAAAAAAAAAAAAAAAAAGACTTCATGAAGCAGCTCTTAAGTGAATGCCTATTTGCTAACATCATGGGAACCAATAAGAATACCATTCTAAAAGTTAATTCTGTTTTTGGCTTCCTCTGCTGCACTTTTTTAAAGACTTCATAATTTCTGGGGTTATAGTATATATAGTAATAATATATTATATGTATTGGTCAGGTTTCTCATTTCAGAGACAAAATAGCTGACCCCTGCAACTTAAATGAGGAGAGGTTTACTCCGGCTGATGGTTCAGAGGCTCCAGTCCCTGAATGGTCACCAGCTCCAGGGTGAAGTGGCCTGGTGGAGGGTTATGGGAGAGGAAAGCTGCCGACATTATGGTGCAATGAAGCAGAGAGAAGGGAAGAGCCAAGGAAGGAGATAAATCCTCCAAAGAACATCCCCAAAGATTCACCGCTTCCAACCAGGCCACACCTCCTACTAGCACATTTATCTATGAAGTCATTAATAGATCAACTCCCTGATGAATGTATCACCCACGGTCAAATCATCTAAAAGCCCCACCTCTACACATAATAAAACGTTAGAGTACACAATAACAGTATATTAAGAGCACAGAGTCAATCAAAGTCAAATTTCCTGGGTTCAAGTAGCACTTTTGCTATTTAGGAAATATGGAACAATATTCACCATTTACTCACTGTGGGATAGTATTTATCTTATAAGCACATTACAATGATTTTTTAAAGTACCTATAAAAGCTCTAGAACTTAAATATTCAATATATGTTTGCTTAAAATAAATTTAGCTTCTTTTATTGCAGTTGTTTAAATAGCTGTCTACAGCAACAGATTTCAAGACCTTAAAATTTCAATAAAATTGGACACCTAGTTTTACTGAAATTTTTGTCACTCAAATAATAGCCCAGGGTCTAGTGCATAATATCTGCTTAATAATTTTTTAAATGAGACAATGAACAAACATGCAGTATTACATAAAAGATTTATTTTGTCTTTGTACCTTTATAATTTTTAAGGTTCTTAAATCAATTACTAATTATCAAAGATACCTTTTCTTAGGCTAGAAAAGTATCCCTTTATGAATACTCAAGATACAATCATTCTTCCATCCATGGTTTCTAGCATGTAGCTATAGGTTAGCATTAGTTGGGGACCTGGGAAGCTGTTTAAACACTAGCCCAATGCCTGGGTCTCAGTTTGACCTGTTGAATTATAATTGTGGTCCTATGAATCAGGATATTTTTAATTCTCAAGGTAGAAGCCAGGGTTTAGAAGTCTATTTTGGCTCATCTGTTCATGTTGCAGTGATCAAATAAGGGCATATTCCTTTCACTTTTGTAACTTAGATTTTCACCCTTCCACTTGTTCAGTGTGACCATTACACACTATTAATCAAGGAGAGAGTTATTCAGGTCCAAAGCTGTTCTGATGGGAGAAGTCCCTCTTCTTCCGGGCAGATCAGTATTCTTCTATTAAAGCCGTCAGCTCAGCAGATGAGGTTCACCCACATCCTGGAGGGGAATTTGCTTCACTCAGGTTATTGATGTAAATATTAATCTCATCTTCTAAAAGAATTCACAGGAAAATCGAGAATAACATTTGGACCACAATCTGGATATTGTGGCCTAGTTAAGTTGACTCATAAAATTAATTATCCCTGGCACCTAGAATGTTAGTTTTTACCATTTCTTCTGCTTTTTGAAAGTGTGTCCCAGTACTTCCTTGTATGCTTTATAATAATCTCGTGCCTTGTGGTGGAAAGTACGACTGCTTTCCCAGAAGAAGAGAAGAAGCAAACCTTAAGTGGGAAAGTTAAAAGTCTGACTCAAAGCCCCGATCTGACAATAGCCTCGGGAGGATTTTGCATGGCTGCCTTTGTCTGCCAAAATTCTCTTGTTTCACATTCAACTCCCTGTTATTATCTCTTAGAAAACTGAGCTACTATGTCTGTCAAATGAATGTACACATTCATCCGTTCGTATGGGAATTACAACCAGGAAATCTAGGATTAATCCCAGATCAAAACCACCAGCGTAACCCAGAGTCTTCTCTAAATGCAGGAACAGTGCACACCAGCACACAACTGCCCTTTGCGAAAACTGTGATTCCAAAATTTAAACCCACTCAGGTATCTTTTAAAAAAGCTATAGGGCATTTTTCTTGCTTGAATGAACATCCACTTTAGAATAAACATATCTGTATAATCTTGTCTATGATTTCAAAATTAAATTTATTTTGGAAAACTATTATTGCTAAGCAATTACTTTTACTTTATCTAGACAGAATAATTAGAATGTTAGAAGATCTACATTCTCACAACTATTGGAAATGTGCTCAATTCACTTTATACTAAGCACCTTAAAATAGAATTTGTATAAAAAGTTTATAAAACAAGTTTTGTGACCAGTGTTACCTTTGCACCAAAACTTCAAATGGGAATCTTTATAACAAAATGGAGTTCTTAAAAAATGAATAATATTTGGTTAAATCTCATGCATCTGTTCTACAACTCTTATGTATTTTGTATAAAAGATCTCATATTAAGTTGGGTAATTTACAATTTGGTTAATTCTATGAAATTTGAGGGAAATTTTTACATAATTGGTTAGGGTTTATGTATTCATGAAGCATGCATAATCTTAGTAATTGAGCTAAATTACCAATAACACTATAAACAATTCCATTTATTAAAAGGGTAATTACTGACATCAAATTTAATAATCTTATCCCAATTTAGGTCCCAACTGTTGTTTGTAATAAAGAAGCATGCAATGCCAGCTCCAAACTAAAGGGATTACTCTTCTTGATGATTGAGTAAAAGTAAAAATATACTTTAAAAATTGAGCCATAGCCCTTGTTCATAAAACAATAATTTCATATGGTGTACCTTTAGCTCAAAGTGGATTAGAATTATGCACGATTTGAAAATTATCATTATATTTTCTTTGAGATGATAAAGAGCAAGTTTGATGAATTAGGAAACTATTGATTCCCTTAAAAGTATTGGAAACTATCTCGTTGTAATTATGAATTTATTTATATCATTTCCTGTACTGCCTTAGAGTTTAAAGATTTACATGGTGCAAGCATATAACGTAAGTTCTCAAGTAATATGTCAAGAGCACTTATGACGTACAAGGCAAACAATTTGTTGTTATGAAATACAGAGAAGTTTTAAATTTTAATTCTGTAAAACTGTATCTCTTCCCCCTACACACACATCCAGCCTCCACTTTTAAAAGAGAAAGACTTCTTGCTCCCTAAATCAGTTTTTGTAATTCCTACCTTTTCCCTGAACAGAATGCATTGTAAAGAGGAATGTTTAAAAATTAGCAGAAGCAAAGGAAGTAAAGTTGACCCGCACACTAAGATGCTAAGCCAAAAGGCAGAGAAGAGAAAAATGAAAAGTGTAGCAGACTATGTTCATGAGTGTTGTTGACACAATAGGAAAGGAAAGATAGCAACATGGGGGACATTTTGGAAAAACCGAAATTTCAATAAGGATTTATTTTAAGAATATTTCCTACGTATTTTCAGATAAGTGAGGAATAAATTGTCTCACAATTATTTTAAATGTGTTTTCCTGCTGATAAAAAGCATCAGGAGGCTTTCCTTTGTTTAGGTTACATTACTAACAATAATATACTTATTTCTAATAGTTAGAGTAACATTATTTTGCTCCGTTGCTGTCTTGCATGGTTCCCTGAGTGGTAAAGGCAAAGTTAAAACTCTCTGGCCAGTGACATAGTTCATAGCGGGCTAACTGTAATAGTGATTACTAGAAGTTAGGAAGGTGGGGTGGATAATGGAAGGCTAGATTTGATGAATGCATGCTATATATATATATATATATATATATATATATATATATACATCGCGCTGTATTCGTCAGTTTCTGTTACTATGACACATATCTGCCTTTTCTCTTTTGTCCCCTTTCAAATTCATTGTGAACTGGCCCTGTTGCTTTCAGCCTGTGGTAGCACAGTAAATGATGACAAAAGTACATGGCAGAAGAAGCTTTTTTATTTCATGGTGACCAGGTATCAAAAAAGAGAAAGGAAGGACACAGGGTTCTGATATCCTCTTCAAGGCCATGCCCCATGGCATAACTTCCTCCAACAAGGCCCTACCTCTTAAAGGTTCCACCCCTTGCCAACAGTGCCACAGGAAAGGGCCTAAGCCTGTCTTTAACATAGGGACATTTGAAGGCATTTAAAATCCAAACTATGGCACACACTGAACTCATTAATATGTGCAATTAACGAATCGCTGTGAAAAGGTTTTATAAAAGAATGTCAGCTCTCAGACTTTGCCCAGATAGTAGCTGAATCAGAATCTGCATTTAACAACCTTTGGGTGATTTGTACACACATCAGAGTTAAGAAGCACTCTTCTCATTTACAGGATTTCTTCAAATGAAGCAGTGACTTCCTGTATTAAAATAATCTAGAAAATTTGCCAAACATGAACCTTCTAGATCCCACCTGAGGTCTAACAGGGCCTTCAAATCCAAACCCTTTAAAACATTCTACGACTACGTGACTGAGATGTAGAGCACAGCTGGACACAAGGATGTGCACTGCTCTAGATCAGCATTTTGTTCTGTCTGTTGCTCCACTTGTATTTAGCTCTAAGCCCTAAAATGCATGATTACTGAGTATGCAATGCTTAATTTGGATTGTTGCACTTCCTTTGTGCCAACTAGTATCTCATCATTCTTGGGCCATCCAAAAGCGAATATGTTCACTGCACTAGAAAGACTCTTCCTAGGCTGGCCTTATTGGCATTTTCTGTTTGCTCATATTGATGTTCAACTACTGAAAAAAAAAATGGAGTTGAAAGCAGATAAAACCATGCGCCCAGGGTCTTTGAAGTCTGGAGGATAAAATGTCTTTCCCCCAAGGAAGCCTCTCTGTAGCTGATTTCTTGGATGCCATTCATAAAGAATACTCTAGAGGTTTTTTTAGTGACAAAATACATCTTAATTGACAAATACAATGCTAAAAGCTTTTAGGGTAGTTTAAGGGAAAGGGTAATAGAACAACAAAAATATAAGACCTACTTCTAGTGCCTTGTCTACCACCTATCAGCTACTGGCCGTAGGCAACTTATGTAACCTCTCTCTGCGCCTCTTTACCTCCTCTGCAAAATGAGGATAATGATCCCTGCCTGAAGGTTGGGCACTGCTCCACATGGTCCCTTGCGATCCCACCCAGTGTTGAGATCCATGATTTCATAATTCGGTCAAACGTACATCATAGCACTCAGCATCTTGTGTTCCATGCCCCTGCCTTCATCCTTCTCTCAGCTGCCACCTCCTTGCAATCATGTATTCATGCTTCTCCTTTATAACTATTTCCAGTAAAAATGGATTTGGAGCATTCTTATCAGAAAATTTGTTCTCACCTTAAGTTTGAAACATGCTTGCATTTAAGATAATTAACCTGTCACAGTTAAAACACCGTGTCTATTAATTATCTAGCTACATGGGTGCAGGTGAAATGAATGGGCATGCGTAACAAGCCATTTTGAGAAATTTAATAGTAGCCACTTAATTTAACTACCTGCTGACCTCATCTAAAACGCACGGGAACAAAATGGTCAGCGGGAGCTTCCTAGGTTTCACCTGCAGTGGGAACGACTCAGCAAATATCACTAGTGAATAAAAAGGTGTAAAATTCAACCAGCTACTAGAATATTCAAACTGGACAGATAATTCCTTTCAAATCTGTATTTCAAAAACAATCCCATTTCACCCACATTGGCTGAATTAATTAGAAAAAATTATTCTCTGCTTCTATAGCCTCTACAATTTTCCAAAGCATAATGGGAATGTTGCTTGTTGAAGTACAGTGAAACTTGTTTAAGTGGCTACTTGTAATTTGAAGACTTCATGTTAAACCTCTGAATACTATGCTTAAGCAGATCTCCTGGTAGGAGGCTTCTAAAAGGGTTTATTACATTTATATCCTACTACATAGATATATGGCCACATGAAATAGTCATTAAGAATGAAGCATGAGAATCAGACGGACCTGGGTATTAATCCTGGCTTACTTACTCCTATGTAATACTGGGTAATTATCTAAAATTTTCTTATCTGCCATAATGTTAGGGTACTTTCTTGAAAGCATAGTGCAGGTTAAGAGAAATGATGTACATAAGTCATGCATTCATTCCTCTTTGTTTTCAGTACTAAGGTTTGAACCCAAGGTCTTCACTCAGCTACATTCCCAGTGCTTTATATTTTTTATTTTTTCATTCTGAGACAGGGTCTCAGTAAGCTCAAACTGGGCTCAAATTTACTATACTATTTCAACCTCCCAGAGTGTCACCATGCCTAGATGTATTCATTCACTCTTCTAGTTGGTAAACATTTGCTATGTGCCTTCTGTGTGTCAGGCATGACTCACATGCTCTTTTTAGCATGGACTGCCCTCACTGAGATGGCATCTTTCTGGCCTGTCATTCCTCCTGTCTCGTAGTAATCAGAGAGGGGCTAGTGACTATTATTTTTTGTATTAAGAATATATTACTTTAATTCAAAATTAAATATTAAACTGCAGATACCATTAACATTTCAAAGCACAACAATACATACTTTGCCCATATTGACACCTGTGCACAACTTTCCTGAACCCAGTTTGTGCAAAGGAATTAAAACCTGAGGTACAAACAAACAATAACCCACAAAAAGGAAGAATGTAAAATGAGCTATAAATTGAAACTGTATTGAAAGTGTCCAGAAGAGCAATACAGAGTGATCCTTGAGAATATGAACTCTGTTGCACTTGACTGGGTCTGAATCCAAAGTCTGACATTTCCTAGATTTATGACATTGGGTAAATTCTTTAGTCTATCTCTGCTTCAATTGTCTAATACATAGTATAGGAGCAATGATTCTTCATACCTCAAAGAGATGCTATGAATGTTGAAAGAATCAATTCATACAAATTCCTTACAGCTAGGCATGGCACAGGGTTAGTGTTAAATGTTAAATAATATTACTGTTGTTGTTATTAAAGGTACCACAAAGCACTCACATTGGCATGTGAGGAAAACTATGGTATTAAATAGGTAAAATGAGCTTCCCTTGGATTGTATGGAGGGCGTAACTCAAAAACTTTTACATATTATGTTTAGTTATTCTGCTGTATTTTCCAAATTACATTCCGTATATGCAGTGCTAATATGCAGTACATTAAAGAGTTCCCCAATCCATAAATTTGGAATAATTAGACAATTTTGAAAGTCAAAGAGAAAGCTTTCTTACTACAGATCTTCTCTAAGTATTTGTATCCTCATATGTCAGGTCACTTCCTAAGAGATGAATATGAATATTTCCCCAAACTGTTATTCTAATCTTAAAGATTTGCTGATAAAAGCAACAAATGTTGGGAAACAGTGATGGAGGGAGGTTATTTTAAAGTGAACACAAGGCATTATCCTCATTTATTTAACTTTAAGAAAATAGAAGAGAAATTTGGCCTTGGAAAGTTATTTTGAAACTGAACTGAGAGAAATAGGTAAATGGACAGGACCCAGTAGTACGCTGAAACCAGGCTATGCTAGCTTATGAGAGTCAGGCATTAAATTTTCAGAAAGAACTATTTTTTAAAATTAAAGCACATTAACTTACAACTAAATTCATAGTATTAAAAGCAAAGAAATATTCAAAAATAATCACTTCATAAATATTTTACTGCATGGTACTGTTGTGTATGCTCTTGAGATTACTCACACTTACACCTATTGTATCTGTATGGTAGAGACAATCAGTAAGGGCCAAGGCCTGCACATCTCCCTAGCATGGTATTCAGAGAACTCACTGGGTAATTTGAACTGCTCAGAACATTGTACTATGGAAATTGACAGCTGTTTCTGATTATGGCTTGATTTATTGCTTTGTAGATTGGGACAGAGAATGTGATGAATAAAACATAAATGCAAATCAAACTTTAAAAAATTAGTCATGACTATAACGGTAACATTGTGAGTAACACAAAAAACTATGGAAATATTCTTGAAGAATTCACATGCTATTTATATGGTTCAGCAAAGAAGTCACTCACATAATTTATTGACCAATGGGGTGAGGCTCTGACTTACATCTTTTTGCTTTGCTTTCATCTCACTAATTAAGCAAAAATTTCAACCAGTATGCATGTCAGAGCTAGCTGTAGAAATGATGTAAGTAGGTGGAAATGTAAGGGCTTCAGTGTTAGTTTTGTAGAGCAGCAGTTAACATCATCTCTGAAAGTTATCTTATCCAGAAAATAGTTAATGATTTTGTTTTGTCACTCTTTGAAAAGCCAAGAACGATAATAATTTGGAAAGGAGTAGACCTGTTGTTAAGAAATTTATTGTGGAAGCTCATAAGACTTTCTGTTCCCGATCAGAAATATCCCCTCACGGGTTAAGTCAAATCTGCTTTATATCATGAATTTATGAGGCCAGGTCAACTTCTCTCTCCGTATTTTCTTCTAGTTTAAGAAGACACACTTTGAATGGAGTAGTACGCATCTACAAAGGAAGAACATATGCTTGAAATAAACACATAAATGTAACAAAATACTCAATCTGGAAAGGACCTAAGAGATAATTACAGATGTTGCCCAGATTCATGTTATACTTTAACTATATGCTTTTGTATTCAGGAAGACATCAGTGTGCTACTATATTCTTTTCTTATAACTAAAATTTTTATTTATAAAAGATATTGAGGAGAATATAATCAAATAATATTTCAGAAAGAGGGTAAGTTTTTAAAATAGTATTTGGGAAAGAAAGCCATCCAGCCATTTTGGAGTTGAGATTTATTGATTATCAATGTTGTGTGAAAGTCTGTGTGTTTACATAGCTTCAAATCTTTTTACTAGTAGTTGGCAGCATTTACAACATTTGTGCAGTCTCTTACCATCCCTTCTGACTAAACTCGCGTTCTCACCCCCTCCTCACCCGGATAGCTCATGGTGTTACTTTAATGCTTAAACTTTGGGCACAGCAAGCAATGTCCCAAGTTCGCGCTGACAACTATTATTCCAGTTCCCAGCATTACTGATGATTAGTTTAAGAAAGTTACCACTCATATTCTTCCATCTTCCTCTTCTACCAATGCTAGCACACTTAGCCACTTTAATGACCTTGTGTACCTGTCGAAGTTATTTTATGTTAACAAAACACGAGAGTAAATGTTTGTATTCTCTGAACATATTCCATATTCTTACATGTCAAAACTGTTACATCCACAGAAAATTAAAGTTCATGGTAGAGATTACCTGGTTTAGTGTTTTGAAAAGCATGTCCTGCAGGTTATTATTTGGTATTTGACCAAAAAATAATTTGTTACTGCAAAACTTCTGAGAGTCTTTAATATGTTAATAAAATTGTGATTTCCTAGAGGATTAAAAATACAGAACTTTCCAAATGTACATGCTCATGGCAACTTCATTAAAATGCTTTTTGGGGTCACTGTTCCATGGAATGTGCTTTGAAGACAATGCTATGCTCATGTTACAAAAAGGAAAACAGTCTAGAGAGAAGCAATGATTTGCCCAGAATCCTTCAAATCTATATGGTAGCAAATAAATGTGTAGGATCTGTATAGAAGACTAGAACCTTTGAGGTCTTTCTTCATTTTCAGTGCGTTTGCTTGGTCCAGCCACATCTCTTTTTTGATTTCTAATAATCAATTGACCATGGACAGTTAGAAATTAGGAAAAGTAAAAGTGGAAGTTACTATAGTATGGAACTTTGTAGATCAGACTCAGCATTATGCGCCCTACAATTTTGTTGAAGTAGGAGAGGAAAGTGAGGCCTTAGCACACCCCAAGTGATTCAATTGTTTCAAGTTTCTAGGAATTTTCCTGATTTCTCCCATGAGAGGTTTTGCTCATGTCTTATGGGTCATGATTTTCAATTTTTGTTTGGGAGAATCAAGTCACTATAGGTAGAAGATACAAAACATTTAACAATAATAATAGACACTGAACAAATTTTATTGGATTCATATGGTATAGAGGACACTGCTAGGCCCTAGGGATGAAACTGGCATCATGGGATTTACTTTCTCATAAGGGATGCCCGTGAGTAAATGGGCAGCAATACAGTGTAAGTATCGAGGCATGGTGGTGAACCTATGGCACACATGCCGCAGCAGACACACAAAACCCTCTCTGTTGGCACATGAGCCAAGTTGCCCCAGCAGCCAAGCACTGGATAACAATTGTTTTTTCTTAACTGAAACCTCAGTATTCAGATTTAATTGCAGGGTTGGTACTGTGCAACAAATAAGTAGGTTTGGGGTTGCAATTTAGGCACTCAATGGCTAGAAGTTTCGCCATCACTGCTACAGATGATAAAAAAGCAGAGAGGAGAAATCCTGACTTGAAAGTGAGGCAGTCCCGGAAGACTTCACAGAGGAAGTGATGTTCTTCTAAAAGATGAGCAGGAGTTAGATCAATGAAGGTGTAGTGATTGTCGAAATTGGACTTTAAACTAAAAGAAATTTTCAAAGATCCAAAGCCTTAAAGATAATTTAACATGTTTGAGGAACTGAGAGAGTCTGAGGCAGAAAAAGTGAGAGATGAGGCTGAAATGAGAACGCTGCTAGTAAACGTCATTAAGGACCTGGAACACTGCATAGATGGCATGAGGAGCCCTGGACTGTTTCAGGAGAGTTCTGCACTTGAAGGTCCACTAGGTGCTTAGTGGAGAACTGATAGAAACAGAACAAAACAACAAACAAAGCAGCAGGTGGAAAGCTGTTGCAGAAAAATGCCATGATGCGGGAGTACGAGCCAGGAGGCGATGACCTGAGTACGTAGGACTCGGAGAGGTGCAAAGAGTTTACAAGGAAAACTAACAAGACTTCTTTGACTGACATATAGGGAGAGACGAAGCCAGCCAAGTAGGAGCTGGGACAATAATAAACAATTGACAGAATAAAAATGCCAGTAGGAGAAAACACACAAGGAAGGGAAACACAGATACACTGAAAGGTATTTTAAGAGGTGATTGTTATGATCATATTTCTTAAGTTACTGTTATGGTTTGTGTCTGGATGTGCCCCCAAAGCCTCATTCAGTCGTGGGGAGGGATTCTAGAGTTTATGATTGATTCACGGTCCAGTGCTGGGATTGTGGGTGTGAGTGCTGCATCCGCCCTGGTGCGGGTAGTTGGCATACACTGTAAGAGGGAAAGAGGCTGCTGGCTACTGCTCCTCCCTTCTGCTCTTGCTGCTTTTACTGTCTTCTACAGCCATGAACTCTTGCTTTCTGCCATGTGCACACTACCTTGGAGCCAACTGAGTAGGGACTGAAACCTCCACAAAATGTGAGCTACACGTGAGCTAAATAAACCTTTCCCTCTTTATTTTGGGTGTCAAATATTTTGTCTCAGCAATGAGAGAAAAGGAACCAAGACAGTTACCATTCTATGTAAACCAAACGTAAAATGTATACTTAAGTGTATTTATGCCTTATGTCATATCAATGGGAACTATAGTAATAAAGAATTACTTTGAATTATGATAGTAAAATTTGAAAACAATCTTTGCATCTCTCCTAGATAGTTATAGAATATTTCTAATCCTCAATTACTGTCTATTTCCTGGTTTTCTGGTTTTAAATGTATTTTTGGTAGAATAAAAAAGAGCTAAAAGATTAAAGTTAGCAGACAAAAACAAATGCAAATTGTGAGCAAGAGACAGATTAGCATATCTGTATTTTTAAAGCCATTGTATGTTTTTGTTTCAGACTTCCAGATTGCTCTGTGTTCCTTTTTAAATAATTTTCTTACAGTTGGTAAAAATCCCGCATGTGGGAATACCTACAACTAGAGCAGCTGGTGTTTATAGCAACTGACATGCTGAATTAAATAATTATTATCTCCATTTCAGTATGGTTTATTAAAAGCAATAAAATTCCTTCAAGGAAGCCGAATTTTAAATGATTCAACTGAATTTGCCATAGTATTTGCCTCAAGCTAAAGTACTAATGTCTTATCGCTGAGACACAACAACTAACACCCCCGTACTGAGGAAGAGAGGTGCCTGCTGGCTCCCTTACCACCTTCTGTGGCCATGACCCATGGCATAGACAGCGGACTCCGAGGCAGGAGAGGCGGCAGAGTGGCATGGCCAAAGAAAAGCTGCTCAGGTCATGGTGAACAGGAAGCAGAGAGTAGAGTGAGAACCAGGGCAGAGAGATACACCCTTCAAGGCCATGCTTTGCTGATCTTTCTCTCTGCCATGTTCCACATCCTAACGCATTTCAGCTACATTGTCCCATAATTCAATAACTTCCAAAAATCCCCCATATGAGGTCCTGAGGGACAGCCAGATATAGACCGGTAATGACTTAAGATCAAAACTATCAACACAGAAAAGAACTCCCTAAATCTGTGCAAAAGTTTCAACAGCTCATAGTAAAACACTCATGAAAATAAATTTGACATTTGTGCTCTGCTGGCAAAACTTTAAGGAATTTTCTTATAAGGACTCTGATAAATTCTTAGCCAAAAATCCATATATATGTCCACCATTTATATTCAAGAATTCCAAAAACAATAGAAATCTATTTTTAAAAAGAAAAAGTATCTCAAATTGCAGAACTTCTTTTCTATTAATCATAATTGTCTTTTGCTTTTTCCCATTTTGCTTTAAATATATCTCACAATAGTTATTACTTTTATTGAATGAAAGGCATAGAAAAAAATAAATGTTTATTTACTTGCCTCTAGTTTAATGGAATCCATTCCCTATATATTAGAAATGTTTTAAATGATGACTGAAGTATTTTCCTGATCAGAATATCTCAGAAGTGTACACCCATAAGATGTCAGTGCCACAGGGTTTGAGGTCAAAAGGTACGGGAAATTTTCCTCTAGCTCTGTGGAGTATATGTAGTTTATCAGTTCTTATTTATAAGTAATTGGAAATCAAATTTAATTGTGGACTTCAAAATATCAAAGACCATACAGGAATAAAATGCAGAGAGAGAAAAAAAGTCATCCTACATGTATTTCTACTTATTCTTCCTGAGCATTTACAGTTCAGGCCACTAAAACCAGAGTAAGAGGTATGTTAAAGTACATGGCAATCTCACTGGGTGAAAAAACAAAAAATTAGATTTCAGAGCTACATAGATTAATCATTATTTAAGGAAACAATATTTTCAAGGAAAGTGAGTCCATTCAGTATGCATTTTGCTTCTTAAATGTTAGCCAATCCCTAGGCTATGTATTTGTGATAGGGAGACAAAAAATGAAGTTCATATTGTGTCAAGGAAATGCAGTATGGTAAATACATCAGAATTTTATTTCATCTTCTTCAAGGCTTAGACCATAGGAATAAAGACAAATTAATGTCCTACCAAAAAATAAAATACAATTCTTGTTGGAGAATATTAATATCAGCAATAATTTTTCAAAAACAATGGCCAACATTCAACCAAAAATTAATGGATATGTTTGTAGAATGAATCAGACAACTGAAGTGCAAGAGCAAAAGTAGGGAATGGAAATAAATAAACGACTGATTCAAATGCAGATATCAAACACATGGTTTAAGACAACTATCACTAATATGTTCATGAAAAGATATTTTTAGTACATGTGAGCAGTACCTCATGGAGTACTGGTGCATATATCTAACACATCTTAATTCTTTTTCTGTCCCCTTTCCTCCCCCTTCCCCCTTCCTCCATCTCTTGGTCCCCTTGCCATTTTCAAAAAGAGAAAACCTCACCAGAGAACTCTAGTTATATTTTTTGAAAGGCATTCATTTGAAATTATAGAACTTAAAAATATAAAATCATAATTAAAATTCAAATTTAAGAACTATGTTTAGCTGGGTATGGTAACTACACCTATAATCAAAGAACTTGAGTGGCTGAGGCAGGAGGATCATTGTGAGTTTCAGAGAAGCCTAGGCTACAAAGTGAGTTCAGGGCCAGCCTGAACTACATGTGAAACTCTGTCTCAATAGGAAAAGAAAGAAAGGAAGGAAGGAAGGGAGGAAGGGAGGAAGGAAGGAAGGAAGGAAGGAAGGAAGGAAGGAAGGAAGGAAGGAAGGAGGGAAGGGGCTTAACATACCATAGAATGATAGCAAAACACAGAAGTGATTGCCTTCGTTAAAGTTCAACAGAAAATACCTAAATTGATGCCAAGCAAGAATAAAGGAGAACAGTAGAGCAAAGAGCACGGAGACACACGGGACTCAGAGAAAAGATCTGCCATGTGTGTTGCTGAGGTTCCAACAGAAGAACAGAAGAGCGCTGGTAAAAACTATTATGAAACTAATGAAAGACAACAGAAATGTTAGAAACTCTTTTTTCTCTAGCAGGATAACTTTAAAAAAACACATGTTTATACATATTACACTAAAGTCATTGAAAGCCCCAAACAGAAAAATCTTAAAAGCACTTTAAAAAAAGATACATCATCTTCAAAGGGAGAACCAAAGGCTAACAGCTGACTTTTCACATTTTTCAACAGAAATGTTAGAAACCAGAAGAAAATATAATGACATTTTTAAAGTGCTTCACGAAAACAACTGCCAACTTAGAATTTGTCATCTAGGAAAAATATCCTGCAAAATGAGTACAAAATAAAAATGCTCTCACAAATAAAAGCAGAGGATTTTTGTCACTAATTAAATAAAGCAATCCTGCAAGCTGAAGGAAAGCTATCCCAGATGAAAAGTTAGTACAAGAAGAAAGAAGAATACAAGAAAAAAATAGGTAGGAAAAGAATACAAGAAAAAAATAGGTAGGAAAACCAAAATGAATATTAACTCTAAAGAGCATAAAATACAAAACAATGTCAGACTACAACTTGCAGATTAAAATGAACTGCCAGACCCAGCCTTGGGAGCCATTTTCTAGGTGTTTGGCTGGGATGGAGACAAAAGCACAAGCCATTGTCTGAGGATAAACAAAGGCATCCAGACATTTTGAAGATCTAGGAAAGAGTTTCCTGAAAGAACAGCAAACATAAATTATCTTTGATTACTCCCCTTAATAAGTTCTTTGCTTCTGTCAAATTAAATGGTCCATAGTATTTCTCATATCCTACTGTTTCTTTACTTTAGGATGTTTGCCCACTCTGGTTTTCTCTGAAAAAATGCAACTCTCCTCTCCACCTTACTTCCCAAAAGCCACACATTCAAAGCTTTAGGGTGTAAACATCAGCACCTCTATCATTTTAATCCTACCACCATTACTGACTCTTGCCCCAACTCACCCTGCAGAGTCTTTCTTCTTATAAAGAATATATGTTTATGTTATCTTCCCTTAGAGCGCTTAAATTATTCAAGAACATTATATCTTATTCATCGTGGTTTATATTCCAATAACATACGCTGAATAGATGGATAAATAAATGGATGGAGGGACAGGTGGGTAAGAAGGCCTCTGTGACCATATTCAAGTGAAATTCAATTTTGCTGTGATTTCCAATTGTCCATCAAGGTCTATCATGCCGTTTTTACTCTTTTTCAGTGGTTTTAATGGCACATTGCCTGGATCATCAAATAATACAGCAGGAAGATATCTAAGCCAACAACACCTCTCAGTAATTATTTTTTTGACCCTGAAGGAAGGTACTGTGATGGGAAAAGTGATGTTGGAGATATTGTGATTTGATGAAGGGGAAAATATAAAATACAGAGTATTTTCTCATAAAATCAACTTGTTATAATTTTCAGACTAAAACATCAGCAAATGGATGGCCTTGAAGTCAGTGTTTCTGTATTTTGTTTCTTGCTCTGTATCTGGGCAGGAAAAGTAAACAATACTCACAGTGAAATAAAAACAAAATACTAAGTCGTTCTTGTGTGGAATGCTCTGGCCTGCATACAGAAAGATGAAGATAAAAAGAATCTACCTTCAATCATGTGCACATAAAAATTGCTCCAACACCAGCAAGCAAAAAAATAATTTTTTTTTTTATTTTAGAAACATAAAAGTACAAAAACATATTGACAAACAGACACCCATTATCATAGAAAATAGTACAATCACAACTAATCTATAGACAAGGTGATATGGTCTCAAAAGTAGTTGTTGCTTTATCCATTGATATCTTTGAATTGTAGATGTATGGACCCCTATACAGACATGCAAATTTAGTCAGGCCGTTGATCCTCTCAACAACAGAAAAAAAAAAAAA
>PVLD010025866.1:0-23084 GCA_004027595.1 Dinomys branickii | reverse complement strand
ACTTTCCCACGTCTCGCCCCGGCAGCCTGGTCCGCCCTACCACATCTCCCCCGGCATCTCAGAGAAATACGCCCAGTTTGAACTTCCCAGCCGAGGTTCCGGCATTCACGCTCACCAAGTCTGTCTCGAGCTGGTGGTGTTTATTAAGGAGGTTCGCTCCCTTGCTGCTCACCCGGTCGCCATCTTCCCCGGATCCCTCTCTCATTTTGTAATAGTCCCCCTTGATGTGTTACTTTGTTTTCTGCGGTTGCAACTATAGGTGGTCAACCAATGTCCAAAAGTCTTAAATGAGAAATTTCAGAAAACAACAGTTCATAAGTTTTTCAGTGGCATGTTGTTCTGAGTAGCGTAATGAAATCTCATGCAGTCTCTGCCCCATACAGAGCACGGATCATCCATTGGTCCAGCACAGCTATGCTCTGTGTGCTACCTGCTTGTTAGTACTTAGTCAGTTGAGGTATCCAGCTGACTATCATGGTACAGTGCTTGTGTGCAAGGATCTCTTATTTTATTTAATAATAACTACAAAGGGCAAGTGTAGTGATGCTGGGCATTCACATGTCAGAGAAGCAAGCCATGAAGTACATCCTTGAAGTGAAAGTTCTTGACTTAATAAGGAAAGAAAAGAAATTGTGTGCTGAGGTTGCTGTGGGAAGAATGAGTTTCCTTTCCTACCCATGCAATTGTGAAGAAGGAAAAAGAAATTTGTGCTCATTTTATTGTTGTACCTCAGACTGCAAAGCCTACAGTCATAGTACCTGATAAGATGCAAAGACGTTAAGTTTCTATATGTATTAAAGAATTGTCTCTATATAGGATTTGGTACTGTCTGTGATTTCAGGCAGGTATTGGGGTCTTAGAATGTACTGAGGACAAGGGGGGCTACTTGATTTGATTTCAGTACTGTGTGTTCACTGTTGGCTAAATACCTTTTTCCTTGATTTAATTTTTGGTTAACAAATAAATAGAAAATATTAAGTATGACGTTCTATAAAGGTAGAGTTTCTCTCTGTAGGAAGAAGCACAAAGAAGCCTCCTATCTGCAAGTTGGGGTTGGTTTACCCATGCTTTTAAAAATGCAGATCAGCAGATTTTCTGAAGAGATGTACAAAAACTTTTTACTGGTTTAATTGGGATTTAGCTTTCTCCAGGAGCCTAACAAAATGGCAATATGGATTTTTCCCTTTCTCATTATTTTTTGTTTGATTGTTTATTTATTTGCAGTACTGGGGATTCATCCAGAGCTTGTACATGTTAGGCAAATATTCTATCACTCTGCTACATCCCTGTCCTTGCTATTTTATTCTGACACATATTCTGGCTAAGTTTTCCAGGCTGACCTCAGACTTGCTGTCCTTCTGCCTTAGCTTCCCAAGTAGCTGGGATTACAGATGTGCACTAAATATGTTCCTTTTTCAATGACTAGGTAATCCCACCACTGGGGAGGTTGAGCCAGGAGGACCACTGTGAATTTTGAATTTTGAGGCCAGCCTGGGGCTACATAGTGAGTTCAAGGCCAGCCTGCACTTCATAGTGAGACCCTGTCTCCAAAAAAAGACTGTAGTTGCTCTGTACACCTTGGTGTGTGTGTATATTTGATTTCATAAAGCCATAAAATGATTTTGCGTATGCTAATTTTACCCTACCTTTGTGGAATATCTTGGTTATTGCTACATGAATGGGGATACATTAACTCCAGGAGTTTACAGTTTGCATTCAATATTTTTCCTGTAATTAGATGAAAATCCCACCAGAGGGCAGTCACTATTTATTTTCTCCTCATCTTCCCATTTTGTCAGGGTTTTGTAACGTACAGATAGTGACTGGGCAGCATGCCACCATAATTTCATATTTACGTTCTAACTAGATAGAGGTACAAATGGTTGGAATCAGAAGGTTTTGCTTCATTTTACATTTACAAATACATCCCACAGTTATAGTAGGATAATATTTTTTTACATTACAATACTCTTTGTAGTATCAAAGTGACTTAACTGGTTTTAATTTGGTGCACTGGGATATTTCTGTAGAACTAAATGACACTCTTATGGCTTGAGAAAATGAATTGGCCTCTTTTTGAACTTTTTTTGCTGATTTAATAAACTTGCAGAGAAGAGAACTGTTTCTTGCCCTCTATTACCAATGGCAGCTCATCCTCTCTGCTAGTTACGGGATTGTCAAGGTGTTAAGTGCAGATTTTTAAAAACACATAGATTTTTAAAAACCTCTAGAGTGCATAAAATACCGCTATAAATATAATTTGGATGATGTCACAGGTGCTTCAGCACATTAGAGAAAAGCAAGGACTAATAGGATATATATATAAATATAATATTTCATATATATATGGAAGGAATCAGTGTGTAGTGAAAAATCTTTGGCATGGAGCAAAATTCTTTTAAAAACTGTTGGGTAGGGAACAGTGTTACACAAGTATTTGATTAGGAAATTTTTCTATAGGTTTTTGTACACTATGAAATAAAAATATTTAGTGATACGTGGAGGAGCTCTTGGGCTGTAAGGTAAGTATTCATTAGAGGAGAAAACGTGGGTGAAGCACTGAGTATAGTACCTAGCTCAGTACTAAATAAGCTATTATGATTATTGTTCCAACTAATCACTTTGTTACATATATGATAAAATAGTTCAAAACTTGTTTTACTGATTTTAAACAAATGTTTATAGAACACTTAGGATAAGCAAACTACTGTGTGCGATAAGATGAATAAGATCATGTTATTTTGAGTGCATAAAGTATCATTATTAAAGATTGTTAATGAAGCCAAATTTTGAGTATCTCTATTTTGCTGAGTTTTTTTGTTATTTATTTATTCATGTGTGTATTTACTTGTTTTTTTAATCAGATATTATTGGTGCATTTTAGGTATATGTAATGATCACATTCATCATAGAGAATTTGTACCTGTCCATGATATAGCTTGATCCCCCCCATCCCCCTACCTTCCTTTCAACTCCTCCTTCTCATACCTGTCTTTATGATACCATGTTCTGAGTTGTGTTTTTTCTTTTTTATAGTGCTGGGGATTGAACCAAGGGCCTTGTGCATGCTGGGCGAGTGCTCTACCTCAGGGCTATGTTCCCATCCCAGTAGCAGGTACTTTTTAAAATCATAAATATTACTGGGTAATGATTTAAAGTCATCAACATTAATAAAATTTTAATACACAGACATTGTTCATATAACAGCTTCTTCTTTTCACTCCTAGTGAAAGGAAGCCCTATGTCCTAGGTGTTATAGCCAGAGGGAGCCTGGTCTGGGCTGGTACGTGGGCTGACGCTGACTGTCCTGGGGGAAAGACTACAGTGTCTTGATGATGGAGAGGGGATGAGAAGACCCAGAGAAAAAGAGGAAGGATTCAAAGAGAATGAGCTTTACATATTTCTGGGGTGGGGCCTGGAATTAGAGTGGGTGCAGCAAGTTCGGGAAAGATTGAATTTAACAGGAAGGAAAGGAGTAGGCTGTTGTTGGGATTGTTTCTGACCCAGACAGCCAAAGCCAGAAACACTTAACTAGGATGAAAGTAACATGCTCCGTTTGTCTGGGAAAGTAGGTTACATACTTTGACTATTGTGCAGTTATGAATAATATTCCTATTAGCTCTCAGAAGGGTCCCCTGCTGCACGGTATGAGCATCTCCCCCCTTAAGGTACTAAGGTGTTGGGTCACATTAGACCCTCAGGCTTACATTCATTTCTACGACTATCTATACAGAGAAAACAGAGATGTACTGAGGGGAAGTGATACCCAAAAGGACTAACTGCAAATAGCAAGATAAAATTTAAAGCTATCATCTCAGTTTGTCTTCATCTTGGTAGGAAAACTTAGAAGCCGAATGAAGAACTCTTCCAGTTCTCTGGGAACCATTGCTTTCTTTAGCTTCCCAGATAGTTTTTTGGGGGCAGTAATACTGGGATTCTAGGGAACTAGATTTTATATTTAACTGAGTCACTAACTTGCTATGTAACTTTTCTGGTCCTGTAAAATCCCAAGTTTCTACATTTACAGGTAAAGAACTGAATTAAATTATTTCTTAGGTCTTTTGCTCTTATGATATTAAACAGTTGTTTTCTTCATGAGAAGTGGGCTGGGAAAGGGCACTCATGAAGAATTTTATTCTAATTTTAAAAGCTATGCCAATGTAAGGAAGCCAGCTAAGTCTGATGCTGGTGAAGCGTATTTCCTGGCTGAGTACTGTGTGCTTTGACTTTACACTATATGAAGAGTTGCTTCAGTTTGCTCGGTGGAAAAAAAGAAGTTTCTCAGACAGCCACAGTGCCATCCTTGTTAAAGAATTTCATTACTACATTTAACCACCTAAGAAGTGATCTCTGATAAAATGGGAAGTGCTGAAGGCAGACAGCTTGTCCTTGCTCGGAGAGATGCTATCTCTTGCTAAGCAGTTCTGATGCCAGAGTTGAAAGCCCCCCTCTTTCATTTCCGTGTCTATTGATTGATACACTATAGCTTAGGAGCTCAAAGCTTCGTCCTTGGTTTCTGTTCTGGTCAGGACATTTTGCTTAACAGGCATTTAGCTAAATTTTATTTTTACAAATTATTACAAGTGAAGTCATATGACCTGAGAATGATTTGAAAACAGTTAATGATTTCTTTGCCTTTGTCCTCTAAAAAGGAGAGCTTCAGGTTGTAGTTTAGAAATCATGCTCCTGGCGGCATAGATAGTACCTTATTTTCACTAGCCAGAGGGTCACACTCTCTTTCTGTCTTCCCAGAGGGTCACGGCCACCTCTCCCTCCTGTGGTGCCCATTTGTAAGGAGGGTGCTTTCTGTTCCTGGGTCGTCTGTCCCTCCCTCCTGTCTGTCTGTTTGCCGTCCATCTCTTCACCTGCCCATTTTATGTGTGTCCTGACTAGATATCTGGATGAAATAACTCCAGGAGAGAAGTGACTCTTATTTCCTTTGGAAAATAGTTCCATACCTGTAGGGAGTTTTATGTCTTTGACCGGATTCTTCCAAATTCAGTGGCTAGATTTAAAACCCAAGTTTTTAAGATTCTATTTTCCTTGTGTATCATTTGTCAGTCATTATATTTGGGCCAGAGGCAGAGGCAGAAGGAAAATTCTCAGGACGTTTTGTTTACATTGAAAAATCCTTTTAAGTCAGGCACAGTGATGCATGCCTGTAGTACCAGATAATCAATAGGCTGAAGAGGATTGACATTTCCAGGCCAATCAGGCAATTTAGTGAGGCTGTCTCAGAACAGAGGAAAAAGGGCGAGGGATGTTGCCCAGTGGTAGAGCACCCCTGGGTTCAATCCCCAGTACTGCAAAAAACAAACGCAAACACAAACACACAAAACCAAACATTTATTGTGGAGTGTTTTCAGAAGGCCCAAAATGAATTTATTATGAACTCCCAAGTATTACCCGCCCATATTCAATAATTACAACATTTGAAGAATCTTTTTTTCCCTTATTGTCTCACTTTTTTTTTTTCCAGTACTAAGGACTGAACTAGGACCTTACCACTGAGCTACGTTCCTAGCCCTTTTTTAAAACTTTGAGACAGGGTCTCACTTAGCTGGTAACTTGCCCAGCGTGGGCTTGGACTTGTGGTCCTCCTCCTCCAGCCTTCCAGAGTGCTGGGACTATATGTGGTATCACTGCTCGGTTCCTTCTTATTTATTTTTCCTGGGATATTTTAAAGCAAATCTCAACATGTAACTTTACTTTACATACTTAGGATGCAGCTCTAATGTATGACTTAAAAAAAAATAAGAATCACAACAGTATGAGTTTTGTTTCATGTTTCATGACACAGTTTTTCCTTAAAGGGAATATTTATAACAGAAAATTATAAAGAATAACTGAGAACCTGGGCTGTATAGATAGTGGCGTGAGACTCTGTAGTGAAGGTCAGAGTTGTTAAAGGGCATCTCTTCCTCCTGTTTTAAAGCCAGCACAGATAACCGGATTATCAACACTCTCACTGCCCAAGCTGGAGACTGGCACGCTGAGTTTGACTTCACATGTGCGTAAGTGCTGTTCTGGGCGATGTCAATCCCTGACACTGGTCTAGGGCTTAAAAACACATTCATAAATATTTCATTATGTGTGTAAATGACGAGGACTCTTTTAACAAATATAAACGTCAGATACATATTGCATAAAAGATCTTCTGGGCTGATCATTGTTTTTAGGCTATTTCAGCGGACAGAATTAGGAAATACAATTTTTAAAACGTCAAAGTACATCTTAAATTTCAAAATTCTTAGTAATACTTCCCCTTCACATTTGGAGCTGTAAGATTTTTTAAAAATTCTACCTTTTTCTTTGACTTTTAATATTAGGTGTTACTCATGTCTGTGCTATGAACTACAGTTCTCATGAATCCTTCCTATGAGAAAATGAAAGCATCATATAAAATTATCTTGTTTTATCTACATTATATATAACAGTTTAAAAATAAAACCAACACTGTAACAATTATTATTATTAAAGATGTGCAGTGCTCTACTGTAAGATAACTTGAAACAGTTCCTCTGTGTGTGGCTACACCTGGATACACATCTAAGCTGCTTTGTTTCATTTTATTTTAGCTTTGAGGAGCTACTTTAAATACTGGTTTTCCTTTATATTTAAGCAAAGATATTTCAGTGGTTCTAAAGTCAGTAAAACAAACTATATTAAAAATGTTCAATATTTTGTGTCTTAAATTCATTAAAATTTCTCAATAGCAAGATATTATAAAGAAAAGGTGAAACATTATTACATTATATTACTGAATGTTTTCAAACCTGTCTTTGTGGCTATATCTTATTTATAATGCTCAAGTAGTTTCTATAGAAACAGTCTCTTAGATGTTAGATGCTAACTTTAAAATTGATACATACATCTTATCCCTTGCAGTTATTGAAAATAAGTTCAATGTATTTATGTAATACCTTAGTCTACTGGCCCTTTTTTCCCTGTGGGCTTCTTAATGAAAGCAGTATTAAAACTGACTAGATAACCTGTTCTCTCTCTCATTCTTTCTCTGCTAGAATCTGACTTGAAGTACTGTCTTTTTACTCCCTGTTAATAATTATGAATCAATCAGCAAATGTATTCTAGATTTTTCTTTCTGTCTCATTTATTTTTTTTTGCAGTACTGGGGATCAAACTCAGGACCTTGTGCTTGCCAGGCAGGTACTTATTCCACTGAGCTATATTCCCAGCCCTCAATTACTGATAGTTGTACTAGATCTACAATTTTAGGGCATATTTCTATTATATTCTGTCCTTGAAACATCAGTCTTAGTTTTATAGGTAGATATATAGCTAATGCTGGAATAATTTCTTACATAGACATTTCTCCAGTCATTTGAATTGCCTAGAATTTATTTTCTAATGAATTTCTCTGGAAGGGCTCATGGAAACATTCTTTCAGTTTGTTTTGTCACTAATACTTTTTCTGTGGCCTTTATGCTCAGAAGTCACTTTGGCTAGATATAAAATCCTTGGATTACATTTTCTGTTCTTGAGTATGTTAATTCTGTTATTTTATTTTCTCCCAGAATAAAGTGATGTTATGGAAAATTGATGGTAAATTTGATTTTTTCTTCCTATAAGTAACTTGATCTTTTTTTGTTGATGCCAGAAGGATATTTGCTTTGCCTTTTTACCCAGTATTTTACTAGAATATATTGGTCACTTTGCGATGTATTTTCCTTTTAATATGTCGTCTAAATTTTTCAGGGGAGTCGAATTTATTTTGTTCTATTAGTTTGGTTTTCTTCAGGAACTCCTATTATACTTACATCTTTTAAAAACTGCTTTCTATATTTATTATTTTCTCTGAAATTCTCTTATTAGTTTTTAATTCTTCCCAACCTCCCTGTTTGAATGCAGGGTACACTGACCTAGGTCCCCAGTATTTTTACTTTGAGACAAGATCTTAGTCACCCAGGCTGGGCTTGAACTTGTATTCCTCTTACTTCAGTCTCCTGAGTAGCTGGGATTATAGATACCTGCCATTACACCACCTTCTTTTTCTCTTTGTAAAAATCTTTTTCTTTTAAGGCAGTATCTTTAATGTTTCTTTTCTGTCACAGTTCTTTTGGGTTTTATTTTTGACATGATATTTTTCTTTTATTTCTACTTCTTTTCTCAGTTCTAGAATCCCATGTCAGAGTTTTCCTAATTGTAATTTATGCTTTAAAGGGACATATTTCATCACATTCTTAACTTCTATTTACTGTGCTTAAAAAATTAGGTTAAAGTCTACATAGTTTTCATTGGCATATCTTTTCTGGCATGATTTTATTACTTTAAGATTATCAATTTATCTTTTCTTATAATATTATTTCATAAGGTTGGTTATGACTCTTTTTGCTTATTCAATTTTATGTAAAGTTAGAATCTCTGAATTTTATGAATGAGTGGTGGGTTAGGCAACCTTTTCTAGATTCACAGCTTTAAGACACTCTTTCCCTTCTTTCCTCCTCTCTTTCTCTCTTTCTTTTGTGTGTGTGTGTATGTGTGTGTGTGAGATTAAATAGTATGTATGGCCTATTCCTTTTTGAGATACACTGATTTTTTTTCCTAGTTTTGTCTGAGCTGTTTCCTTTACCTCAGTTATCTATGAACTGTCAAATGTAGAGCATTTTCCTAAATTTTTGTCACTATGAGGTTGTATTAGTAGAAGCTTTAGCTCCTTGGTTCTGTGAGTTCACGGGGCACAGAGTGCTTCAGTATTTTCAGAGGTCCCACACATGCTTGAAAACACTAACAAATCGAGGCTCATAAAATCTGCCTGCTTTTTGCTATTTTGAATCTTATCTGCTGATCTTTCTCATAACTCTGTGTGAAAGGAGGGACGGGATACGAACAGAAGCGTGCACACACATTAGCTGATTTCTGGGAAGATTTCTTGGAGACAGAGTCTCTGTTTTTCATTTTAAGCAGACTATGCTCAAAAAAAGTGAAGGCAGCAGTGGTCTATACTTAGTTTTTATATGTTAGTGAGCATATGTGAAAGCAAAGCTCTTGTCGATGGCACTGGGGATGGACCGAGGGCCTTGGGCCTGCTAGACGAGCTCTTTACACAATGCCACACCTGTATCTTCAAATTAAAAACCTAGAGAAAACAAAACGATCAATTTTGCTTTTGAAAAAGGAAATAAAATTTAATTATAGAAGGCTTTAACTTCCCTAGTTCACTGCTAGGTATGTTTCTTTCTTGTGTGTGACTATTATGAATGAGATTGCTTCCATGATGTCTTAGCAAATTCTCCAAGAGGATTCATGTTCAGAATACATAACCAAATAAAAATATGTAACAACAAAAACTGGTAATCTAATTAGAAATGGACAAATGATCGGAATAAACACTTCTAAAAAGATGAAATACAAATGACCAGTAAATGTATGCAAAAATGCTTGGTATCATTAGCTGTCAGGAAGATGCAAATTGAAACTACAATGAGATATCCTCTCACCCAGTGAAAGTGCCTATTATTAAAAAGACAGATAAAGGATATGTTGTAGTCAGGGTTTGCAAGGGAATAGATTTAAAACAGGACACATAATTTATAGGATTATTTTATAACATTCACCCACAAAGTCAAATGCAGAAGAGCATAAGAGATCTGTCCACACACTAGAGACCCTAAGAATCCAGTTGAGGACCTGGACCCCTCAGTAATGCCCTGCACAAGGCCAGCTGAAGATCTAGAGCCATGGTAAAGTCCTGCATGAGTCCAGCTTGAGGCCTAGGGACCATGCAAGTCTGTATCAAGGATCTGCACTGGGAAGGCTGAAAGACCAGCGGTGGAAGCTAGAAAGTCTGTGCAAGTGGGGTGGAGGATCTGTGTCACCAGGCTGAGGGATCTGCACTGGAGTCAGGAAGTGATGCTCAAGGTAAGGACCAGAGCTGCCCCAAAGAGAACCACGGCCATCCTCAGTGATAGTGAGGACCCAAGCTCCTCTGATGATAGTGGCTGAGTTCATATCAGGAAAACCAGCATGACAAACTTCTCCAGGGCAATTAATAGCATACCATCTTCCCCTCCAGTTCTGTTACGCTTTTGGCAGTAATTCTCAGGTGGGTCTCCCACACCTAGAACCACACTGATTCAGTTCAGCTGGGAGTTGCAAGTTGACCATTGGTTAGTCCACCACAGAATAAATGTTGGTGAGGATGTAAAGGAAAAACACTGATATGTCGTTGGTGAGGGTTTAAATTAGTACAGCCACTATGGAAATCAGTAAGGATGTTTCTCCAAAAACAAAGATAGTGCTACCATATGACATAGCTATTCCACTCCTAGGTATATTTTCAAAAGAAATGAAGTCAGCATACCTGTATAGCCATGTGGCACTATTCACAATAACTATGATATAAAATCAGTCTAGGTGCCCATGAACAAATCAGTGGATAAAGAAAAAGTATATATACACTGAATGGAGTATAGTTTACCCATAAGGGAAGAATGAAATCCTGTCATTTGCAGGGAAATGAAGGAACCAGAGGGCACTGCAGGAACTGGAGCGCAGAAAGATAAGTATTGCAGATTCTGTCTTATGTGGAAACAACAACACAAAAGGCCTGAAAGAAGAAAAGGAATCACTAGGGACTGGGAAAGGCACAAGGTTAGAAGGGGGATGTTTGTGTTCAATACACAATGTGTGCATGTGAGGAAATATAGCAAATCCCACTAGTTTGTAGGATTAATATCTTAATTATAGTTTACAAAGAAGGAGATAATATTTGTGCAAAATGCATGCTGTGTGATATAGAAGCAACTGTTTAGTTTGAGAAGAGAAAGATGATACAAATGTTGAGACATAACATATTTATTTAAGTCTTCATCAACTCTAAATATAGGGCCCACTTACATGTTACGTGGGCTGATCCGGAATATCCCAAGTGACTAAGAGTTTTGCATGTGAAATAATGGGCCTGGGGCCGGGGATATAGCTCAGCAGCACAGTGCCTGCCTGCAAGGTCGTGAGTTCGACGTCTGGCACCAAAAAAAAGACCCACCACCACCAACAGCAAAAAAGAAATAATGGACCTAGATTTGAATACTTCAGCTCCAGTGTGTTGCTTAATGGCTCTTCCATTTTTTTCCCCATTCTTTGAAATAAGGCAATTTGAAGTTGTCTGTTAGGGTTATTGTAAGGGTTAAGTGAAGTAGTACATTAAAATGCTTTCCTATATTTAATAAGTGCTCAAGAAAGTTGGTGCAGTGTTATTGTTGGTCTGCATAGCTAGACTTGCTAAAGTGATAGAAAAATGGTTTACAGTGACATCAGTTCTATTTTCCTATTTTTCCCAGCGATGGAAGTTTTTGCCTGCTTGCACAATTTGGAATGTGTAGTTTCTTTTTAATAATGCTGCTGTTTTTATTTCACTGTGCCTTACATACATTATATATTAAATAAATATTCAGCAACTATTTTTGTCTTCAGAGAATATGAATAACACATTACAAATCGTGAGATAATTTGGTTAAGGCTCTGGCGGGCTAAACCACATTTAGTTTTTATGAAGCTTGTTTTTTTCATCGCCGGAACTTTCAGACTTTAGGCATCTACATTTAAGATTGTTGCCTCACAGAGATGCGCAGTCACATCTGCAGGATTTAATTGTCATGTTTCTGATTGATTTATCCCATATTTTATAATGACTTATTCACCACCAGTAACACAACCCTGTGATTACATATTTCAGTACTTGTCAAGTTTATTTTTGTCTTTGCAACATCATTGTATTAATGACATATTGGCATGCACAGACTGTGTGAAGTGCTATCTGGAATGCAAAGATGAGCTTTATTATAATTTTAAAGAACTTAAGAAATTTCAGTACCTATCTGGCGAACCCTAGGTAAACTTAGCCAGGAGAGACAAAGCAGAGGAGCTTTGGGGTGTCTCCTAAATGAATGGAGCTGTAGCCTGCGTAGTACCCCGGTGGGCGGGTACTGCTGAATCTGCAGACCCCAACTTCAATAGCAAGGCTTTAGGGCAAAGATGTGATTTTGTTTTTAGATATTCAATACAGTATTTGAATGTTTTTTGCCTTCCATCTACAATTTTTAAGGAATTACTTTTACAAAATATTTTGGATTTGGCACATTATTTTTATGAAATATAAACATCAAAGATAAATGAGAAAATATTTATTTAATTTATTTACTTAGTTTTTGGTACCAGGAATCAAACTCAATACCTTGTGCTTGCCAGGAACGCACTGTGCCGCTGAGCTATATCCTCAGCCCAAGAACAAGATTTATTATTTCCAGTTTTCAGCTTCACTGAGATTAGAAGGGCGGGAAGAAGAAGGAGAAGCAAAAAGAATTAAGGTGTGTTACATACGTGTACGAACTCCCCATGGTGAATGTAATCATTATGTGCTATGAACATGTACTAATAAAATAAACTATTAAAAGCATATTTAAATTATTATTAAGGGTTTAGTTTAGTCACTAAATTTTTTTCTGGCATATCTGGGCATTTTGTTTTAACATGCAACCTTCTAAATTGTTGTGAGAACTCTGTTCTTAATTTACTTATAAAGAAATTGGATTCAGGAAATTTAAACAATTTCCTTAAAGCTACTTAATACTTAGTAAGGCTGAGATGAATTTAGATACTTTCTCCAAGCTTCTTTTTGCACTGCTGTAAGCTCCCGTCCTATAACTGTTTTCCTGGAATGGGTTTTCTTTAAAGGTTTTAAAATGCCTTATGAACCCTGTAAAGGGGCTTATATGGTTATATACCTAGGAAAATTTAGCACCGTGAGGCTTTACTGTATACAGTTCTGTGGTGCTTACCGTGGAGACAGGTGTGCGTGTGTTTGTGTATGCACATGGGTGCATGCAGGTGTGCTTCTTTTATTTAAGTGAGGTGAAACTATGCAAGGCTTTATCCAAAACCAGGATCTAGAACTAGATGATTTCTAAGATTTTTTTCAAGCCCAAATATCCTACTATGCGTTTGATGCTTTTGTTTTTTGAAAAATGGATTGTGAGGAATTGGGAGAATTGGGAGAGGATTTACATTTCCACCAGCAGATGGCACTCTGACATTTCTACAGCAAACTCTTTATTGTCAATTTAGAAAGTAGGCAAAACTGGATACCAAAAGTTTGAAATATTTCAGTCATTATTGTGATGCAAAATTATATATGTATTAAGTAATAGACTCCCATATATACAGAGCAATTGTAATCTATAATCCCTTGTGCGGGCCACAGCACATTTCATCAAACTCATTTGTCACTTCAAATGGATATGCATTTATTAACCTGTCCATTTTCTCTCACCAAACTGTGAGGTTACGGGAAGAAATGTTCTTGTTTATCTTTGGACCTGAGGAGGATGTATTATTTGGCCACAGTTAATACTCAGTAAATATTTCTTCTTTGCACTTCACAGAAATTTGGTTGTGTTTATAGCCCTCAGTGCAGGAGAAAGGTAACTGAATATTGGTCCATGCAAAACTTTTTGATTTATTTCCCACCTTTTGACAATTACCTATGTTTGATGTATAGCCACTGATATATATATATATATATATATATATATATATATATATATTTTTTTTTTTTTTTTTTTCCGGTACCAGGGATCGAACTCAGGACCTTGCGCTTGCCAGGCAAGCGCTTATGCCACTGAGCTATACCCCCAGCCCCCTACTGATATTTTTGAATGCTTGTAAAATATGTTGTTTGCTGTGTGTGTTTAATTTCATTCCAGATATCATTCGGGATTTGTGTGTTTCTCACATATCACTGTATTTAAATCCTATCTATGTTGTTTATGTACACTGAGCTCATTGCTTCTAACAGCAGTCTTTCTCATTTTACCTATACACTTACCTTATATCTACATCTAGGGGCCTCCGGTTCTTAGACTCCATAATTTACTAGCCATTCTCATTGAAATCTTTTTTTTTCCTTTTTCTTTTGTCTTCTTGAGAAGGGTCTCCCTATGCAGTTCAGGCTGGCCTTGAGCTTACTTTTTAGCTCAGGCTGGTTTTAAACTCTCAATGATCCTCCTGCCTCAGCCTCCTGAGTGCTGGGATTACAGGCATGCACTACCACTCCTGGCTTATTCAAATCTTTAAATGACCCCTTTGAAGTTACCTTGGGGTTTATGTCCATTAATAGAATTTCCAAGTTTCAAGGAATATACATATATACTTAATTTCACTAAATATTTCCAGGTTACCTTTCGGAATGGCCCAGTCCATTTGTATACCTAATGATGTGCAAGAAGGTTATTGTTTCTCTCCATTTATAATTAGTGTCATGCCATATTTGGAATTTTGGCAATCAGGTGATATGAAGAGGAGAAATTTCTTGAATGGCCAACCGAAAATCTATTAAAGCCCATAAGATACGTGATATTCCCTTGCATAATTTTTCCCTTTGAGGGCAGTCCCTTATTGCCTGAACTTTCATTGTCTAAACTCAGGAACAAAATAGGTACAAATTTAAAGATATTCCTTATAATCTGAACTCCTTCTCTTCATTATCTGAGACCTAGGAATCAAATAGATTCAGTAATTTGGTATCCCTGGTCATTTAACTTGCTTTCTGAAACAAGAAACCGAATAGTGTTGTATAGTAATATACAGCACAAGAATATGATCAGGGTATGATCAGGTCCCACTATAATAATAAATCTATTATTAAAAATCTCAGGTTATTTTAATGTGTATCTAGGTTAAAAATCACTGACCTAGACACATTATTTTAACTTCTACCTGAAAGGGAAAATGGTTATTTTTAGTTAAACATAGAAAATACTATTTTATTATATTTTCCAGTCCTTACAAAATCAAGAAGAATTTGAAGTTTAAGTGTCTGGTGGAAATTAAACATAAATTCCTTGGAGTCATTAGTGTGTCCATGTTCCAGTGACCAAAAGGTCTAGACAAGGTAGAAAACTTTGGTGAGTTGAACCAAGGAAAGACTTGGACCTGCTTATTTGGGGATGAAACTACTTGAAAAAATTAGGAATCTAGATGTTAAATAATTAAGAACCTAGATGTGAATTCAGGCAGAGGTACAATATTTGAATGCGTATGTAGCAATAGAGCCTATCAACCAATTCTGAGTGTTGAGGAACATGCTGAATGAGGGGTAAACCTGCCATTATCAACATTTGTTTAACTTCCTTTGTTATGAATGAATACTAAGGTATTTTTAAAAGTCAAAGTGTGCCATTAGCCCAGGGAACCAAAGAAAATATAATCATAGCTATTCACTTGTGGGGGATCCACAAACACAGTTACGTTCTAGATAAATGTTTTACTATAATTTCTCAATATCAAGGTCAATATGTAAGAGCTGTTAAGATAAACATACATGGTTTATATTTTTTTAAAATTGTGTGTAGCGTTCATTAATACTTAAGAATTGTCTGATATATATGAGTAACTTGTACATACATATATACTTAATGAAGTTCTAGAATATGTGAAAGGCAATTGTTTCTGTGGAACATTAAGCATTACCTCAGTAACAGACATCTCAAAAGCACAGTAGATTTTAGTCTTAAGAATTGATCTCCGTTGCAGGTTCTTAAGAAACAGTTTGAACTTTTTTTTTGCGATACTGGGGATCAAACTCAGGACCTTGTGTTTGCCAGGCAGGCATTCATGCCACTGAGCTAAGTTTGAACTTTTGAATATCTGTTTTCTTACCTAAATTATGGGGATAAAACACGTCCTATGTGCTATAAGCATAAAATGAAATTTGTGCTTTTACTGCATTTCAAAACCTTGAGTTTTAGGTGTATAATTTTCTCTTGCCGTACTTATGCAAATTACATTTATTTCTGCAGTGAAACTCAAACAAGAGAAGGAAAGTCCTAGGTACTAAAGTATGACATCATTTAATTCTCAGAACACACGTGGAGGGAAATATGCTCATTTTATACCTGGGGAACTTGGGACTTCTCAAGGGCAAGTGACTTGTTCAACAAAGGGCACATCAGCTGGTGGACTACCAAGTCCATGCTTTCCCCCACTATACAGCATTCTTATTAGAACTGGATGAGGGAGGGTGTGAAAGATAGAGTCCTCAATGGCTGTGACTACAATATAAATATTTTTAAATCTGTTTTTCTGTTACTGGTTTTCCACATGTAGCTGTTTGTCAAATAACTGTCATACCTGTCCCCAAACATGAGAAGGGATCTCAACACTGTACTTCCTAGAGTCAGCTATATTTATTATGGTTAGGATCAGTCCTACAAAAGTTTACTGCTTCATGGCAGTAATGGGGTCACAGACCATCCAGCCAGAGTTTTCTGATATGATGAGGTAAAATAATAATGGAGTTATAGATTCCTTTGTTTTTCAACTTTCTGCATGGAGAAATGTTACCATTCCTTGTTGCTCTGTACAGGATGGGGACATAGTCTTTGAAAGTAAAATGACATATTTTTGTAACCAGCACTGTTCTTGACTTACCCCCTTCATCCCTTTCCTTTGGGTAGAAGTGAAGAAGACATACAGAACACACTTAACTCTTTTCTTTTATTAGATACAGTTTGGTAGAATAGCCCTCCTACTTCAAACATGTGGTAGGACTTTGTCTGATTACTGCATTTAGTGGCATCATACTAGATAGAATTGACTTTTTTCATGTTTGTCACTAAGACATTTATGTGTAACTTTATTCTTACCCAGTCATCAGTTAATACGGTATATTTGTGATAAGTATGGGAGACATGGGATAAGAACAAACTCACAAGTAACGTAATTCTATATTGGATTTTATAAAGTACTTTTTCATATATAATCTATGCAGCTATTACCTTACCCTTGGGTATTGTATTAATTTTACAGAATAGACAGCTGGAATGTAGAACAGTTACAATGATTTACTCAGGGTCACAGCACTAGAGCTGACAACGTCAAGCCTTAAACGTAGGCCATCCAACCCTGGGCTGAAGGGGTTTTTCTACACTACACTGAGAAATAGAGTAAGATAATTAAGAAAACAAACATAGGCTTTGGAGTGAGCTGTTCCCGGGCCAGTGCTGCCATTTATTACATATGGTGGCATGAAACAGCTGCTTAACATTTGAATCTTCATTTTCTCATTTGTATGCTAGGTATCGTAAGGAATTACATCTACTCCTCAGAACATTCAAGAAAGTTAATGAAATGACATGTGTATACCTCTGAGCACCATGCCTGGACCCTGTGATCTCAATAAATAGTCATGGAAAAGTGCACAGGCAGTGATGAGGGAGTAGAGTGGCTGTTGTAGTTTCACGCTTTTCCCTTCATTTATGGTGGCATTTTTTTCTTGCTATTAGTAGGATGTGATTCTTTCAGAAGGAGAAATGGGCATAGAGATAATTGAATATTTAATAGAAGGAAAGGAAGGTGGTATATAGAATCCATGAGTTTGTGATAGGTTAAAATTTAAGAAAGGGATAGAAAAAGCCAGAAGAACTCACTGTAGCCAAGATGACCACCTTGAAAAAGAATGAACAACTTGCAGCTCCACCACACCCCACAAAGGGAATCCCAAGTACCAGTCTTACTACCCATGTTGGTCACTCATATAGTCCCACTTGTCTGAGACATAGTTAGAATATAATGACTTTTTCAGGAAGCTGAATTTATTCAGCTTAAACACCTGCTCTTTATTTTGATATACCACTTTAACTATTTTTGAATGTTAATTTTTTTTTCTTTTGGAAAGTCATAGTGCTAACTAGTTGATAGATTCTTTAAGGTCCTTACTAGACAAAACAAAAAGTTGGCAAACATATGTCTACTCTTCTTGTTCACTAATATTTATTTTGAAATCCCAGTCCAGAAATGACTGAATCAAGTAATGTTCAAAGTTTTCTTATACTTCCTTGGAATCCAGTCTCCTAGATATCAAAGCAATCTACACAGGTCATTCAGTAGCCCACACTCAGTCTTTTTTTTTTTTTTTTCCGGTACCAGGGATCGAACTCAGGACCTTGCGCTTGCCAGGCAAGCGCTTATGCCACTGAGCTATACCCCCAGCCCCTCACACGCAGTCTTTCTAAAGACTTGTCGATTCATCAGCAGTTCCACTCCTGTTTTCTGAGACTGGCTATGACTACAGAATTTTCATGGCTACACTCAAGTTGGTTGTTTTCATCAATTAAGAAAATAGGTGTCTTTTCATAGGTTTTGATTTTAACTTAAAGTGACTCCCAAAGAGTAAATATTAGTGAATATTAGTGACTCCCAAAGACTCATATATTGAGGTTTTGATGTTCAGAGGTGGGGCTGCATGAGTGACGGGATCATGGAGGTACTAACCTGGCAGTGGGTGGATCAGTTAGTGAGTTCATAGCTGAACGGGGTAATAAGAAACTGAGTATGGGTGGAGGAATCAGGTCACAGGAAGTTCTGTCTCCTCTGAGGCACAAAAGCAATGGACCTATCCAACCAAGGACTAGAACACTTGAAACCATCAGCCAAAGTCAATTTACCCTCCTCTACATTGGTATGTTCAGGTTTTTTGTCACAGCAGTGGAAAGCCACTGACACTATTACATACAAATTCTGATATAAATATTAAACATTGTTAAAGTTAAGTTAAAGTAAATAGGTCACCAAGTTATGACAGAGTAGCCAAATCAGTAAAATTTTGAAAATTCATGAGTAGATTCTCATCATACTCAAGTTAATACTTAAAGAAGTAATGTTTTTGAAAGGTACATTCACTATAGACATTGAGTGTAAGTGATTTATTTCATTCAAATAATCCTAATTAATGTGGCTTCTAAAAGTACATTCGGTTATAAGCCGGGGACTGTGTTAGCCTTTGGAAAACCTGGCTCATTTGAAAATGTTTAATTTTGAATATAGCAGATAAACTAATGGCTTTGCAAAATGAATATTTCCTAAAGGAGATGGCCAGGAAAGTATTCATAGCTAGGGAAAGAAATTACTGAACAAAGATCCAAAACACAATATACTGTGACAAACAAAAGTGTTTAATTTTTCATATTCTTCTTGAGAGCAGTATATGATTTCAGTGTGGTGAGTTAGATTTAATATATTATTAATATATTTCACAGGTATTTATCAAGGGCCTAGTAAAAACCTGGAGCTAAAAGATAGTTCACCAGGCTTTCACCACCTCTAAGAGGTGCTT
The DNA here is from genome assembly GCA_004027595.1 of Dinomys branickii. Taxonomy (NCBI): domain Eukaryota; kingdom Metazoa; phylum Chordata; class Mammalia; order Rodentia; family Dinomyidae; genus Dinomys; species Dinomys branickii. Next base: position 3,955 of record PVLD010025866.1, on the reverse strand, counting down.
AGTGTATATTTATAAATTAAGGTAGTTTCTACTTGAACTCACGCCATACCACACACCAAAAGATACATGTACATATTATTTTGTCTTTTGGAGACAGAGTTTCACTGTACAGTTCAGGCTGGCCTTGAACTCACTTTGCTGCCCAGGTTGGCCTCAAACTCACAGTCTTCATGCTTTAGCCTCCTGAGTGCTGGGATTACAGGCGTGCGCCACTATGCCTGGCCACATTTACATCTTTCAAAGGATCTAGGTATGTTGGAAAGTTTAAGGAACTGAGTGAAGCAGGTGTTAGGGCTGGGGCCAATATTTAGAACATGCTAGAGCTTGACTTTTAAAACCATCTCTGAGGGACAGAACTTGGGGTTTCTTTTTCCTTTATTCTCATTTTAGGTATTCTAGTAGGTCCTAATAGTATTTCCCAGTTCAATCAAACACTACTTCTGGATTTCGTGGTGGCTTAGCTTGGCAGAGGCTCCTCTGCGAATGCCAGCTTAAGGTTATCTATTTCAGCTCTTTTCAGATTTGTTAAAGCTATCTCTCTGAGGAAAAGGGATCCATGCACTATTACTGTTTGCTGGGCTCTAAGATTGCCACTTGCATATTCCTCCCTGGGGAGAACCTACCCTCTGCATTTAAGGTCTCTCTGTCTGATGTTAAGGTCGCCCGAGAATTCTCCTGTGTACCTACGCGGCGTAAAGTAGTTCTCTTCATCTGCCAAGTAGCAGGCCTATTTTGTTTCAGAAAGAGCCTGAAAGTGAGGCCCCACAAACTGAAGCAAACTCTGCCTGATCTCCTCCACACTGTAGGGAGGTTACTGGTTACCCAGAGCGCAACCTTCCAGTTGCTGTTGGGGGTTCCATGACTGGATGAGTAGTGCACTTTGTATCTCTTGCTTTTGTGGACATCTCTTGATATGCCCAGGCAAGCTGGCTTTGAGTAGAGGCCAGATTTCAAGCCTCTATATGGTTTTTTTGTTCTTTTCGGGAACCACAGAGATTTATTTCCTTACAGGAGGGTTACGCCCAAGCGCTGATCCTCAGGAGGGGCAGCTCAGTTTGTACAACGGTATAGAGCGGAGAAGTAGCTCAAATGTTTGCAAAGCTGCCCTGATTAAGCCCAGTTATGTTGCTTTGACAGCCAAAGCCAGCATACATTGAAGACTCCAAGACCCTAACTCCTTTGCTTCAGGAAGAACCAACAGAGCCATTGGATAGACTGGTTCTTTTTGTTTGGGGTGGAGAAATGGAGAAGCCTTTTGACTTGGTCAGTCTGTGTTTTATTTCTGGCCACCGTTTGCCCTGTTGAAATCAAAGGGTGAGTCTGTAGTCAGCACCTCACAGAAGTCACAGCGTCTTCTTCTGCTTTGGCAAGAATCACAGTTGCCCTTGGCCCCAAGACCCTTTGCAATTTAGTAACTCTTGCTTTTGCTACTTCACACCTAAAAGAAGGACCTGGAGTGGGACACAGTGGGACGATATGCTTGAGCTATCTGGACAAACAGACGCAGGGTTCCTGTGAGGTTGGACACCGTGTCAGAGCAGGAGTTACACAACCCCTCTTAGAGCCTGCTAGGGAGGTACATGCTGGTCCTACTCAAGATGTTACCACAGTACTGTGTTGATCTCACTGTCTGCTTCCTGACCCTAGAGGGTTAAATCAGGAGGGTACAACACCACCCCTTCTATTTCCCGCCTCCCCCCACCCCTTACCTTTAAAAAGTTAAAAAATGTCTGCCGTCGAAATCTCTTAAAGGGGCGGTGCTGGTGAACGAGCTCTCTTGGCACGAGTTGCTGAGAAGGCTGGCTAGGGGCGTGAGTTCGCTCCACCAGCACCAAAACACTGAAAAGAGAGAGAGAGAGAGAGAGAGAGAGAGAGAGAGAGAGAGAGAGAGCGAGCGCTTGAGAATGGGGGGGGGGAGGGAAGAGAGGGAGGGGGGAGGCAGACAGACACACATTTTAGATAAGGACAATTAGTCAACAGCGAGACCCAGTAGGGAGAGAGGTTTACATCAGAAGGATTTAATGAGGGTGCTCTGTGCCTTCCCTGAAGCCATGTCCTCCAGCAACTCCCGCCCCTGTGCGTGCCTAGCCCGGGGGCCTCTCTTCCTGGGTCTGTTGCTCCAACTCTCCCTTCCCTCCCAAGCTGGAGACAGGCGACCCTTGCCTGTAGACAGAGCTGCAGGTTTGAAGGAAAAGACCCTGATTCTACTTGATGTGAGCACCAAGAACCCAGTCAGGACAGTCAATGAGAACTTCCTCTCTCTGCAGCTGGATCCCTCCATCATTCATGATGGCTGGCTCGATTTCTTAAGGTAAGGCAGGGGCTTCGATGGATCATTTTTAACTTTTAAAGTAATCTCCACTCCCATTCTCTTCCTGTCCCCATTCTGAAGGGGGAAGAAGAAAAAGAAGAAAATAAGCCAAGCAAACCACTCTCTCAATGAGGAAAAGTAAAAAAAAAAAAAAAAAGAAAAGATTTTCCTTCTCCTGGAATATTTGCTGTGAGGCTGTAACTAGTGATTGAGAAAAGCAATGTTTTCTATTAAGATGCACATGTTTGCAATGCAGAAGGCATTTCAGAAACTTATCAGTTATGACTGAAAAAATGTCGTGCTTACATATATTCACAATTAGCTTCCCCTTCTTCTGAAAAAGGAACAAGAGGTTCAGCGCGGTTACAAATGTAAAGAAAAGGTCTGGAGCAACAAAGACCCAAGAGGAATGTGTGTGCGTGTGTGTGTGCGCGCGCGTGCGCGCGCCGGCGCGCGTGTGTGTAGGAGAGAGACAGACAGACAGACACGGAGACAGAGACAGTCCGAACGGGGACGGCACAAAGTAGAAATTTTCACGGTAAGGTGGTTTTGTTAGCTGTCTCCCGCTCCCTGACGGAAGATGAACTTGTGGAGAAGCCTCAGCAGTAGGCAAGTCGGGTTGGAGTTTTACGGTTTTATTTTATGCCCTCCGCTGTCATCTACAGACTTCAGGACTTTTTAAGGCGCTTTTTATAGACAGAATATCCCCCTCCACCCTAGGTTTTCCAATTTAAATCTCCTGCAGTAACTGCATCGTTTAATTTGTCTTTAAAGAAAAAAAAATCCTTGTTGGGGTCCCAGGGTTCAAGAGGGGAGCGGTAATGGTCCTAGAAATACTGTGGCGTGTGTGTGTGTGTGTGTGTGTGTGTGTGTGTGTGTGTGTGTGTGTAAATTTCTGTGGTTTGAACCCAGCGCCGGTGGATTAGCAAATCCGGAGGCTGTGTTCCCCTTGGAATTAAACTGAGCTCACCCTCGCCCTGGGTTGTTCCGCAGTTAGTCAACCGTGTTCCCGTCTCGTCTGGGAGAGTTGCAGTGTAAAAAACGAAATAAATAAATCGTCTGCAATATCGAATCTAAGTGTTGAGTCTTTAAAAGTTCCATCCAACTTGGAGCCTCAGCAGTGGACTCCCCCAGAGAGCCCTGAGCGCTCTCCGTCCTACTCTTCTGCTTTGAGGCCGCGTCCTCTGCGCGTCTTTCCTATTTTAAACTCTTTAGGAAATTCGAGTTTTGCTTCTCCGGATGCGCCCGCCCCTCAGCTCTCCACTTCTCCTCCTGGCCTGGGCTTGGTCGGCAGACGCGGCAGGTAGCTGGAGGCGCCACGTGGAGCGCTCCTTCCACGTGGTGGTCGTGGGGCTGGTACCCCGAGGACTGGGTGATCATCTCCACCGCCTCGGGGGCTGCTTCAGTTCCCGCGGGTGCAACTGCTAGGAGGGCGGGAAAGGCTTTGCACCGCCGGGCTTCCTCCCAGAAAGCTCTTCTGTGTAGCGGAGCGCGTCTCTGAGCTCGTCTGAGTGTGGGTACGAGAAGCACCAGGTTTTTTCGTAAGCCCCAGGTGCCTTTCACTCTTTCAGCAGCGCGGACTCTTCCACCCTACCCACCCCGCACCCCCCGTACCAGCCTGTTACGGCTAAATACTTGCGTGCT
>PVLD010025865.1:0-23094 GCA_004027595.1 Dinomys branickii | reverse complement strand
TTTCCTTGATGAAAGCACACAAGAAAAGGATTTGTCTATTTTTCATAGGAATTGGCTCAGAATCTCCAAACAACTAAAGTCCAAAAGTTGGGACTCCAGAAACTCAATTCGAGTGACTGAGTTATGAAATGTTGATATTTTCTTTTATACCCTCTGGAGTGCCTGTGTTTCTACATACATTTCAATATACATGTCACAACATGTACATTGGATCCAGTGTGTACCACAGAATACGGCACTGGAAAGTTGTCTTAGATTTGCATGTGGTGCAAGGCCCCATGGTCTATGTTGTGAAAACAAAGGATGATTTAATACAATTAATGAAAAAAATGTATGTGTGTACTGTGTCCATTCCACATGCATACGCCTTGTTTCTGAGTCCGCTTTCTAGAAGTAGAAAAGAACCCAACTTCCACATCAAATGTGAATACTGTGCACCCGCACCTGCGGACATGTTACTGTGCACTCACGGGATCCACAAATGATATGCAAATTTTCAGTGGGGACACTTGCTGTGGGAACCAGCTGAAATAGGCTTCAGTCCCCTTGATCCATTCAACTGGTATGGAGAGAAGACCAATACATTAAATGAACATAAACATCAAGCTCAACATCTAGTCCTGGAAGTCTTCACTGGCAGCACTAGCCTGTGCCATTTCTCAGCCTAAATTGAAATCTGTTTATTTACTACTCTGAGGAAGTTCCAATATCTTTTGATAGGGAAGATTCAATATTTTTCATCTGCAGAAAAGTACAGACAAGGAATGTTTTATAGTTTTCCATTCATTCCTTCTATGCTGCAGACAGATGACTCTTCTCCTGCAGGGAGAAAGGACCATTGACAAACTGAAACAATTGTGCATGGCTGTGCTCCATAAAATTGTTAAATCCTGGGCAGCAGCCATAATTGGCTGATCCTAACTTTTCAAGCACTTTGTTTTGTTGAGTACCTTTTTTTTACCTCTTTTTGTAGTACTTTTTGGTAAGAAAATAGGATGAGGTAGACACAGAGGAGTTGAGACTGCTAGTGGGGAAATGTTGTCTAACTTGTCTGATCGATTTAGAATGAGGTACACTCATCAGGACCCCTGCTGGCTGCCTCTCCCCTAGATTCAAAGGTGCTGATCCTCTCACTCCTCCCTGCGAGGCAGACTCAGGACTGTCACTTAGAGTTACTCTTGTAACCAGTTTTTCAACTTACTGGACAGGAGATAATACATGCCAAAGAAACACTGTCAACATAATATGTAGCAATTTCTTTTGCAAAGGGGAAAATTGGAATCTAAATTCATAACAGATAAAAAGATATGACTTTGTGTAGAGGACACACCTGTGATTCCAGCACTCAGAAGACTAAAGCAGAAGGATCGCCACAAGTTGAAGGCCAAGCTAAACTTCATGGTGAGTTCAAGGCCAGCAAGACCCCATGTCAACCAAAAATCATTAAAAATTGATACAGTAGAGAAAATACAACCATTGAGCCAAAAATTAACTGATCAGGCTGTACCTGACAACAGAAACCCCAATTATGAAATGAAACCATATACATCATGCCTCACTGGGTAAAAGCATACATGTCCTTAAGGTAAAGCAGAAGTCATGTGTGGCAAGGCTTACCCAGAGTTCTAATCTTCCAGAACAACCTTACACTTTGAAACCTTACAAATGCAATACATGTGATCAACTAAATGAAAATTTTATACCTTTGTAGGCATAAGAGAATTCATACAAATCCAATTAATGTGCCAAGGCCTTCAAGCCAATGCTGTAATTTCAGGATGTCCCAAAAAATTCATATGAGAGAGAAACACTGCAAAGGTAACAAAGATGGTAAATTCTTGGATTTGTTCTCTCAATAGCTACAGATAAGGAAACTCATAGGAAGGCAAATACGTCTCAAAGATAGACTGAAGTCAAATATAAAATTCCACAAAATTTAAAGATAAATAATTTAAAATTAATGAAATCATCTGTGCCAGAGAAGCAATGACAGCTGTTTAAATTTCCCTTTGGGTCATAGAATATTTTTATGTAGTTACTTGAAGTATATTGAAAAAAATTTCATCACTGATGTGTTGTTATAGCTTAAAGTTTGAAATCTATTGGTTTTATGCAGCTATTAAGATCGTTTCATGCATTAAAAAACTACAGTACTACACTACACAGTAAAATCAGCAAAAATTACCGTATAGACATTTCTCATTTAGCTGCCTACTCATTGAAGGACTCTTCATACTTAAGTCTGTGGTGCACTGCTCAGACTTTTGTCCTGTCTCTGGGACCTCCGACCCATTTCCTTCTTTTTTGTACAGTTCTGTGCATCTTGTTTAGACCACCTCGATGTCTTCATTTGTTTGTAAAGGACTACAATATTTGCAGATTGTATTGTACAGTTCAGTGCTGTAATTTTATGTTGTTATACATTACAGTATTGCATGTAGGAGTTTTGCAAATAAAAGCAAAGTCCTTTTGTGAACATTATAACGTACATATTATATACAACTCCTCATCTAGTGACCAACTCATTCAATGACCTGATCACAAGAAGGGAACTTAGTCATTAGACAAACACTGTCTTTACAGTATAAACAAGATGGGCTGAATGCCCCCCAAAAGATATTGGGCCCTAGATACAAGATCTGCAGAAGTGTACCAAACATAAAAGAAAAGGAAGGGAGGAAGACAGGGACAGAGGTAGGAATGAAGGAAGGGAGAAGGAAGGAAAGAGGGAAGAAAGGAAGGAAGGAAAGAAGGCGAGAGAAGAATAAGAATAAGGAGGAGGAGAAGGAGAGAAAGAAAGAAAAAAGAAAGAGAGAAAGATGAGTTGTGAGTCTGCGGTGGTTCCTAGTCAGAATAGTCATTAAATGGGTGATTAAACAAGGAATGCCGGAGCTGTATCCCAGTTGCTATGAAGAACGCCAGTCTTTTAGAGCCTCCTGTCATCTGCACTGGGCCAAAGAGGCCCTCAGTATCACAGGTGTCCTCCCACCTGTAGGTGCTTCAATCCCCTGCTCGGCAGAATGACCACTATAAACACCTGAGGACAGAGACATTTATGTGGACACAGTCAAGGGTAGTACAGCGAGCCACTCCTGTTCCTGCTCATGGCTCAAAACGTTCACACTTTGATCCCATGGGAAAGTAATAGGACTTCCAGCAAGTGAATTCTACTCTACCACTTCCAGTGCAACCCATGGTGAGTGTAAAGACACGAAGGCAAAATTATAGTTATGGGAAGCTAAGGGATCCTAAGTCCAGCCATGATGATGGCTACTCAGAGCAAAACCTTAGACCCAGGGCCAAACGTATTATTAATTCATGAAGAAAGGAGTGGCTTGAGCATAAGTGACTGTAAGAATGACAGGAAGTAGGTGAGTGCTGTGAGCTGGGGTAGGCAGAAGGCACCAAATCACCTACGCAATATGCAGAGAAAAGAATATATAAAAACATTAATCTGCATAACACAATTGTGACGGTAGCTACTGTTTTGGGGTCAGTGCTTTAGCTCTGATGAGTAATCCTTCAGGCTCTGGGAAGTCATAGCCTGTTATCCCAAGGCTCAATCCCAGCCGACATTGTGGAGCACTGGTTCTTCATCCTGCCTCATCCTGAGTCACACATGGGAGCAACATGAGGTCCAGAGAAAAACTTCCTGCTTTCTTTGCTTAAAACACTATACATCATCAGTGTCCTGAGTTCGATCCCCAGCACCACAAAAAAAAAAAAAAAAAAAAAACACTATACATCAGCACCTCAGCTGGACCAGTATGCCATGCTTAAAACCATTTGAAGGGATTAAAAAAAAGTCCTACCCAGCTCAATACATATCAACACATAAAAGTAGGGTCAAGTTCAGCCAAAATAGAGACAATTCCTCCTCCTTTAAGGATAGTCACACAGGTTGTCCTTCACAAGTTAGAGATGTCATCCAGACAATGGTACAAGTAGCTGCAGGGGTGTACCATGGAAAGTGGATCTGCAGACATGACCCTCCATTCTCACTATGCCTGGGGCTCAGCCCTGCCCCAGATACCTCAATGATACAACACTATATACCCTGACCTAAAGCTGATTTGTGTAACAGCTAGCTATCACCAGCCAGGGGTGAGAGAGTCCTGGGAAGAAGCACGCCCAGGCTGAGGTTCACTTAGCATCCCCAGGGGCACCTCCACTTCAACACAATCCCCACATTTCGGCCTCCCTGCTCACCACACAACTCCATAGATGCTGCCCATTTTCCCCACTACCACGCCCTTCCGCCGTGATGTTCCTGCTTTTGCAGCTACAGACCACGGAATGAATCACCTGGAACTGTCAGTCGGATGACACCTCTCCTCTTCCATTGTTGGTGTCAGGCATCGGGTCTCAGAGATGGGAACATTGACTGATACACTCAGCCTGGATACCACTGCATGGATTAAGCTTTGGAGTTCTGCCCTTCCCTCTGGGGAGATTCAGGAAGAGGCAGGTTGGAACACAGCAGAATACCCAGTTTCATAAAAGGTCACATTAGGGGGAGGCAGAAGTCCTCTGCTTAGCTCTCAAATGTGCATGAGGAAAAATTAACTATAGTAATGTTATAAGTAATGATAATAATGATGGAAATGATGCTGATGTCAACACACAGCTGAGTTTTGGACACAGAAACACCCGCTGTGCCAATGCTATTTAGTTGCTATTATTGCAGAGAGGATCACATGTCTCTTGATTTCCTGTATACGAACAAGAATTAAAGCCCTGTGTATGGTGTCACAATGTTTTCTAAGCTCCTAGACATTTTTACAGAGATGATCAGCTTTTTCCTGTTGGCTCCATTTCACTACAAAACACAAGAACGGAGAGGGATTTTCAATTCAGAATCAGCTGTGGGAGCTTTTCCCTCTCCACTTCTCTGCACATTAAAAAATCCACTTTCCCATGCTTCCCTGGGCAGGTCACAGCCTGAGGCTGTCCTCTCTGTGCACACTCAGTTTGCGACAGTTTGAGAGTCACCTGGAGGCAGAAAGTCCCTGTTGTGAGTCTCCTGCACCTGCAGGAGGCAGCAGAGCTATAGCCAAGAGAAGTCCAGAGTGGGGCTGGGTCTGCTCAGAGAGAGCTCAGAACGACTAGCTCTGCGGGTCAACAGGAGTCCAGCAGTTGACCCTTCTATTAGAAACCAGCCCATTCTATGCCCTTAGAGTACACTCATCACTACCTTCTATGGGTGAGGCTCACACAGTGTCACCCCAGGATACTGACAGGAAACTAAAGGAGGCTGGGCCAACTGTCAGCCTGGGCAGTTGATCTAGGAAAGCCAGTCAGTGGGAATAGAGCCTATAGGTGTAGGAACTCTAGGAGGAATTGCACTGTGAGTGGACAGGGTTCCCAAGTATCTTTCACCTCAATTGGCCGCCTGGGCCCCCTGAACATCTAGGACACTGCTTCCCACTGTCTAGAAGTAGCCCTGGAGCTTGGCCCTCTGTTCTGTACCCTTCCAGAAGCCCCTTCCCACTCCTTCCTGGACTCTCCTCCTCCTATCGTTAGGTACATCTGCACTTGGGCTGCAGCTTTTATGCTCGCATGAAGTCTCAGGTTAGGCGGAGGAGGGGACACTGGGGACCTCATGGCCGGATATAGGAGTATCTACAGACATCCTGAGGAACATCTGCATTGATTCTGGACGGTCCCCTGCTTCAGGCCACAGCTGTGCCGTGGGGGCTGTGCTTGGTTCAGTAACAGGATTCTCCTGATAGAAGGGTTTGTGACCATGACCATGACACCTTCCTACTCAGCACTGTGTAGCCACTACGCTGGAGACATTAACAGAGACCACAAGTCAAAAGTGTGTTGCTAAGCTTGGTATGCTTGCTGACACTCAACAAGATCACATGAAAAAATCATGCTAAAATGATACTGAACATTCACAACTTAAAAGGTATGAGACATAATTTGATTCACAGTTTCAAAGGATTCAGTCCACAAACACCTGGCTCCATGGCAGAAAAATCATGGCAGAAGGAAGTGACAAGGCAAAGATGATGAGTCATAGTGGCCAGGAAGCAAAGCGCAGAGCAGGGCCAGAGAGGCAGGGGTTGGAAACTAACATAGTACCCAGGTCACACCGCTGAGACCCACCTGGTTATACCCCAGGGTGAGCTCACTAATTCTCTAGCTAGGTCCCAATACAATCAGGTTGACCAAATTAGGTTAACCGCCACAGCAATCCAACTGCTTATCCCCTTGGGCAGGAGGACATAGAAAGAAACACAACCTGTGAAATGAGGGTGTAAATTTTGAAACTTCTATTTTGAAAATTTTGAGGAATCTATATATAAACTATGTTTTTGCTTTGTTTTATTTTCTCCATTGTTTGTATTGCTTTGAGATCTGGTCTTGCTAAGTTGCTCTAGCTGGGCTCAAACTTACCAACCTCCTATTACAGCCTCCCAGAGTGCTAGGGTTAGAGGAACACGCCATCGGCTACTAAGCAAAAATGTCATATGTGAAATTATTTAGCAAATCCTCTAATGAAATGGGGCCATTTTCCAATGAAATGGCAAAGATGAGGGCAAAGTGCATCCAGGGGACCAGACATGGTATGGAAGCAGTAGCTGAGGCATCCATAGTCCTACTTCAGCTGAGTCAGGAGTCCTGACCCAGCCCTCAGGACCAGCAACAGTCCAGGGCCAGGATTATGGAAGATCAACAGCGCTAGTGAGTTTCATCTCATACACATGAAGGCCTATGACAGTTGAGACAGTGACCCTGGGTTCAGTCTCTGGAAAGTAACTGTGAATGGGGACTTTGGAGACAATGACTGATTTTTCTGACCGAAGAAGCAGCTGGAGGGAATTGGGGTCCACCCCTTACACTCAGTCTGCTGTTGACTCCCACAGCTGAGAAGAAAGTTCCCTGAGAGTCCTCAGTGATGAGCCCTGGGAGGAGTGAATTTGCATAATCACTAAACATTGGCCCCAAGAGACCTAAGGGGAATAAAGAGGCCTGGAGTAGCCCATCTTGCTGTAGACCTCAGGACACAGAGCTCTGCACTTTCCCCATCATGGCTTGGACTCACTACTGCTCCTTCTCTTTTCTCTGTGCACAGGTGACCCACCCAGCACAGACCCCCAAGAGTTACCACCACAGGACCCTAAGCTGGACCTGCCCCAAACTATCAGCTCTCCCCAGGCTTAGTCTTTGGATTGGTCTCTATGAATGGGTGCTTCCTCCACAGTCTCCCTCTTTTCTCTTGTAAATTCCATCGCCTCCTATGTACTGACACAACCACCATCAGTGTGAGTGGCTCCAGGACAGACAGCCGCCATCACCTGCTCTGTAGATGCACTGCCAAAAAATTATGCATACTCGTTCCAGCAGAAGCCAGGGCAGACTCCTGTGCTAATAATACACAAAGATAGTGAGCAGCCCTCAGGGATCTCGGAGAGATTCTCTGGCTCCAGCTCAGGGACAACAGCCGCCCTGACCATCAGCACAGCCCAGGTCAAAGATGAAGCTGATTATTACTGTTTCTCAGGAGACGGCAGTGATAATTATAGCACAGTAATACACAGATAGGGAACTGAGACACAAACTCCTTCACTGTCTGTGTTAACGCACTTCCTCTGCCATCAGCAAGACTGGAAACAAAGCTGTGAGCCAATTTGGTACAGCTCACCCACACAGTGAAATTCTGCCCTTTCTTCTGAGTCCAGTTTGCTTTGCACAGGATAGATCCCAGCTGGGGAGCTCAGAAGAAGGATGAAGAGATGGAGATGTCTTTCTATCAATAAAAACCTGGATTTCTAAATGATAGCACCTGAGCTATGGCATTGCCCAAATATTCTAGATATTTCCCAAAAGTGCCTGAAGCCATAAATCCCATGACATTCTGGGATCCAAAGCAGAGCGAATCAGTGCGATAGTCTTCCAGAGATCTGCCTGGATCCCCTCATCAACTGTGACCAGCCCACACACCTAAGTTCACACTTCTGTCACATCCCAGAAGTGCCCTCACTGGAAAGCGCTGTGGGTACACAACACTGTCTTCCAAGCTTTCTGTCTGATCTCAGAACATTTCACTTTAATGTCTATGGTCATGAACACAAAACCCCACCCCAATTTCAGACGCCATGAAGGTCTTCCAGCTTTAGAGTCCCCTGCATGGATGTTGAATTCTTAATTGCTTCATCATAAGAGTCACTCTTTCCTTCTATATGGTTCTATCAAGACAGCCTATGCATCAATTTTCCATCTCAAGTTTGGGTAGAAAAGACCCAGAGATTAGCTGACCCTGCCAAGGGACAGAAGGGAACTTTGAAAGCACTTGATACCCAGAAAACACTGGCTTCTCCCCTGAATTCCCACCAGAAATATCTAAATGCAACAAATATATCTGACTTTTCTTTGCATTTTTATGAAATAAAGCCACAGCCTGGCATACTAGGTACTATGGGTTATAAAACAGAATTGGAGACACAGCTCCATGCTGGAGGTGAGTACAGGGAAAGCAGACCTTTTGCCTCCCATCTACAGAGAAAATCAGCGGCTTTAATCTACACATAGGAGCTACACAATAGAAGCTGCTTCACTTGAACCCTCCATATCTTGTAAGCAAAAATGACTCTCACTTCTTTCATATAGATGTGATCAATTCTGGGGAGTAGATTTCAGTCTCACAAAGCCCTTACTGAAAAGCCACCACAGCCTACACTCATCACATCCCTAGACACCATACACTACCCGAATACAGACAATAGTGATAACTGTGACAACCTAAAATGATAAAATTATCCCTGAACTATCAAGAACATGCTAACAGTCTCTCCACCAGCACATAAAAAAGTTTATTTTTTCCAATATGTTCATATTCCTTGCATTGTAGCTCCCATAACTTAAATATTGCAACTACTCCTTACATCTTATCTTAGATGACACTGAGATAAGAGAGTTGAACAAAACCAAAATGTCTCATTTATGCAACTTCAATGACACATCAAAAACAAGGAAAATCATAGATTTAACCCATAAAAGCTTCCTTTCTGTGTTAGATATGCTTCTTTGATCAGTAGCCTGTTCGTACTCCCTTTGACATCGCAAATATCTTCGCAGGTTTTCATCCATTTAGTAGTCATTCCAGGTGGGTTGACATAAATTTCCTTACAGGAAAGAGTGGCCCAGTAGCAGTCCTGCTGAATTGGACTATGTAGATTTTCTCACTTTAATGGCAGGCCGAGAGAGTACTAAAAACACCTTGCGTTCCTTATATCCTCCTCCTCCTCCACTCCTCAGTGCTAACATATCAACACTATTCCCCCTAGATAGTCAAGATCAAACACCAGTCATCATATCTCACTGTCATGCCTGGAGCTTCAGGATGCAGAGAACAATGGAAAAATCAAAGAATGGCAGGAGCCTGGGTCACTGCTGCTTGCTTTTTGGTATAGAATGAGTTCTTTGTTCAGACGTCCCATGTGGCATATTATGATAGTGGCTGGGTCATTCTTAAAGGTTGGGGAAAACAGTTTTGATGTAAGCCACCAGGTACTTGAACTCTTCCCATAATGAATAGTATCATAGTGGGGACTCAGAGCTGAATTCTACTCTTAGCCCATTGGGCAGAATCTATAATGAGATGACCTTAGTGAGTGGAAATTCATGTTGATTACACCATGAATAATCTTCAAAAAGGACAGACATATTTGGCTCACAGTTTCAGGTGATTCAGCCTGCAACCAGCTGGCTCCATGGCCCAGAAGTCATGGTGGAAGGGAATGACAAGGGAAAGGTGCTTAGTCATGGTGGCCAGGAAGCAAAACAAGGAACCGTGGCAGAGAGGCATAGCTAGAAACCATTTATAGTACTCAAGGTGAGACCTCCATGATCCACCCTATTATAACCAAAAGTGTGCTTTACTAATTCTTTATGTAGTTCCCAATCCAATCAGGTTTAGAGAATTAAGTTTAGCCACCAAACCAAATCCAGTTGCTTGTTTCCTTTGGGCAAGAGGATGTCATACAAGGAAAGAAACACCACCTTGAAATGACAATATAAATTTTGAAAATTCTGTTTTGAGAAGTTTAGCGAGTCTATAAAAGCATGTTTTTGTTTCCTTTTGTTTTGCTTTTGCTTTGAGATAGGGTCTCGCTAACTGTTCTGCCTGGGCTCAAACTTACAAACTTCCTGTCTCACCCTCCTAGAGTGCTGGGATTATAGGAACGCAGTGTTAAGGCAAAAATCAAAAATTGGGTCGAACTCCACAGGAGATCAAAGAACTCATTCAGAGCAAATGGAGTTTTAATTAACTTTAATTTAGAACCAATTGAACTGGTCATTGCCCCCCATTCCTGATCAGAGAATGTGGCCCTTAACTGCCTTTGTTCTCACCTTATATACATTTTTGGTTTCCATGGTAATAGATTGGAATATTTAGGCCTGGCCACAGTTGTTTACCTTGCACCATGTGACCAGGTCAGGCTCTGGCCACAATGATACATACCTTAACAACTCAGGCAAGGAGAAGAATTCCAGGACAAAGTCAGGACTGGAAAGTTAACTCTTTACAACCCCTCCAGGCTGTTTCTCAAGACACATTTTGAGGCTTGTCTATCTTAAAATGATGTGCTAAAAGTCGCCACCCCTTACAGCATCATCAGTTACCAAGCAAAAATGTCACATGTGAAAGGATTTAACAAATCCCCTAATGACTCAGGGCCATTTTCCAATTAAATGACAAACCTGAGAGCAAAAATGCATCTAGTGGATCAGAGATGAAAAGGAAGAGGAGGATAAGGTGTCTATAATCAACGCTCACCAGAGTCAGGTGTCATGATACATCCCTCAACAGGACCCAGCTCAGTCCAGGGCTGGCTTCTGGAAGATCAACAGCCCTACTGAACTTCATCCCACACACACCAGGGCCCAGGAGGGTGGAGATTGTGGTCCTAGGAACGTCTCTGGAAAAGAATTGTGATAGGGTGCCTTGGAGGCCAAGACTGATTTTCTGCCTAAAGAAGTAGCTTGAGGAAATTGGGGCTCCATCCCTCATTCCTCAGTCTGCTGTTGACTACACAGCTGAGAAGGAATTGCCTTGAGAGTCCTCAGTGGTGAGCCCTAGGGGAGGAGTGAATTTGCATAATCACTAAACACTGGCCCCAAGGGACCTAAGGGGGATAAGAGAGGCCTGGAGTAGCCCAGCTTGCTGTGGACCTCAGGACCCAGACTTCTGCAATTTCTCCGTCATGGTCTGGACTCATCACCTGCTCCTCCTCTTTTCTCTGTGCACAGGTGACCTGCCCAGGCCTGGCCCCCAAGCTCTACCACCACAGGATGCTGAGCTGGTTCTGCCCCAAACTATGAGCTCACCCCAAGCATAGTCTTTGACTGGGCTCTAGCAATGGGTGCTTCCTCCACAGTCTCCCTCTTTTCTCTTATAGTTTCCATCGCCTCCTATGTACTGACACAACCACCATCAGTGTCAGTGGCCCCAGGACACAGCCACCATCACCTGCTCTGGAGATGCGCTGCCAAAAAATTATGCACAGTGGTTCCAGCAGAAGCCAGGGCAGAGTCCTGTGCTAATAATCTACAAAGATAGTGAGCGGCCCTCAGGAATCTCGAAGAGATTATCTGGCTCCAGCTCAGGGACAACAGCCACCTTGACCATCAGCGGAACTCAGGCTGAGGACAAAGCTGATTATCACTGTCAATCATTGGACAGTAGGCGTAGTCAAACCACAGTAACACAACAGATAAGGAAGTGAGGCAAGAACACCTTCCCTACACTGAAATTCCATCTGAACCCCCCAAAATGGCTGTCATTAGGAAATCAACCAATAACCAATGCTGGAGAGGCTGTGGGGAAAAAGGAACCCTTCTCCACTGCTGGTATGGGTATAGATTGGGGAAACCACTGTGGATATCAGTGTAGAGATTCCTCAAAAAAAAGAAGGATTAGAGGTCACACTTAACCCAGCTATTCCCCTTCCAGGTATTTTCCCACAAGAATTAAAAACATCATACCATAGCAATATTTGTGCACCCATATTTATAGCAGCACAATTTGTCATACCTAAATCTTGGAAACAATTCAAATGCCCATCCACTGAGGAATGGATAAAAAGATATGATATTTTTATACAATAGAGTATTACTCAGCTATGAAAAAGATAAACTTAAGGCTTTTTAGGTAAATAGATGCAATTAGAGACCATTCTCATAAGTGAAATAAATCAGACCCACATGTGTAAACGTCACCTTGTCTCCCTAGTGTAAGAACCTGAAAGAGTAAATAAAACCCAAAACATACAATAGATAATATGAAAGAGAAAGAAATTGCTCAAAGGAAGGAACAACTGGAATGAGCAAAAGGAGAAAAAAGAAAGGAATAAGAAAGGGAATACATGTATATATGAATATATATATGTGTATATATGTATGGATGGATGGCTAGGATGACTGTACTGCTGAAGTCTAATGGTTTATTGAAATGAACAGATAATGCCCAATTTTTTTTCTATTTGACCAATTTTATACACTTATATCTAGTAACTAATCTGAAGACAGCTATATGCAATATAACAACCACTGGTGAATTCCTGCCACCTTGTTTCTAACATTTTTTTCTTTTGTTTCTATTTTTTATTCTCTTCCATGGTTTGATCCATCTTGCATTCTTACATCTGGTGATCTGAGCACCTTCCATGAAGATAACGCTATGGAACATAACAGCCACTGTTAATTCCTATCATTCTCTTCTGAAACCCTGTATCATTTTTATAGTTTTTCCTTTGTTTTGTTTTTGTCTGTGTTGTTGGCATTTTGCTATTGTTGTTTTCTATTATTCTCCTTAAAATAAAAAAGAGCATCTTCACCGTCTGCGTCACTCTTCCCCCAACCTCAGGAAGGGTGGAGACAAGGCCCTGACCCCCGTAACTTCCGGTCTCGCTCACGCAGATCTGACATCACCAGGCTGCCTTGTCCTCTCATCCCACAAGGCAGGCTCTGCAGAGGGAGCAGCAGGAGTGGATTTAGGGCCTGCTAGGATGGGGTTGACCTCATGTTTTCTGGTCTCAGCAGTGAGACAAAAATGGAGAACTAAGAGAAAGGAAAGAGAGAGGGAGACATCTATCTAATGATCGCTGTTCCATTCCTTGGCTCCAGTGAAAAGGTCAGAGGACACCAACTAATTGATAAAGCTGTGCTCATCACGCTTGTCCTTGCTGTAGAGGTGGCTGTAGGGAGGCAACTGGAGAAGACGTTATACTCATCTCTGAGGATGCACAGAACAGTGTCAGGGGCTGTACTTATGCTGAGACAGGTCCTAGGATGTCTCCAAACACCAGGGCCAAGTCTTTGAACCTACATCCCACTGAGCAGGACAGTTAAGTGGGAGGATGTGCTTCCTGTGACTTGCAGCCAGCATAAGGCCATCCTTGCACCTGTGTGCATTTGAGTCTGTGTGAGAGTACACATATTGTACATGAACACATACGTATAGCACACACATGTGCACATGTGTGCATGTTCATTGCAACTTACAAAAATGTCACAGGAAGCATTGCCAATACCAAACCTGACCAACCTCAGAATTTTCTGTTTCCTTCACTGTCTTCTCCATCTGTCTTCAAAGCCTTTGATCTTCTGTAACAGTAAAAATAAGGATGAGACTAGTGATTGGAGGAGAAAACAGTTACACAATTTTTATACATGTCAGGTACCAATCAGCTCTTCTCAGACATCAAATCGTTTCATCACAAATTCATTCTACTCCCAGCATTATCGTTACCCAGGTGGGAAAGCTGAGGCATGGAAAGGTGGAGGAACTTTTCTGAAGTTGAGGATCAAAGGAGGCCAATCTGACCTAGCAGGAGAACTTGGGTCTTCTGTCCCCAGGCTCCCTGCTCTTATTCACCGTCTCAGGGACTCTGGCTGAGTTTCTGAGGATGAGACTCTGGCTTTTCCTCAGGACTCCAGAAGTTCTCTCTCCTCTTTAGCAAAAGCAGATGGCTCAGACTGGGACACAGCAAGGCAGTACCATTTCTCTAGCTCTGCAGAAACTACTAGAAATGAGATGTGAACCACATATGAAATCTGAAGTGTCTGGAGCTGGGACTGTAACTCAGTGGTAGAGAACTTGCTTAGTGTGCTCTAGGACTGGATTCAATCCACAATACCACAAAATAAAATAGTACTACTAACAAAGTAAAATTGGCTGGTACTCGCAATGAAAAACTGAAAGAATGTAGAATTAAATTTCATAATGTACATTAATTCATTTTTCTCTGATATTGCCATATCAATACGTAATTCATGTAAATTGTGATAATTTCAATTGCTTATATATAGAACTTTTTAAAATTCTGTGTATATTTTGCACCTACAGGGCATCTCGCATCTCTAACTGGACTCTTCACATCCAGGGCTCAGTAGCTACCTATGACTCTTTATGTCCATATTGGGAGGCATATGATCCATTTGATTCACCAGGTCTGCAGTACATGCTACAGCTTCTTGGTAGCAAAGAATGTCTCATGATTCAGAAGAGCTCACTAGGCGGAAACAGCCGCTCCTTCTTCTACCCAAACCAGAAATGTTGCACGGTACAAAGAAATGAAAGAATAAATATGTGGCCATGATTTTTCTCTTTACAAAGACAAGAAATAGAATCAGAATTTCAAAGAAGAATCTGAGCCATTAAAAAGCATTTTACTATATTAATCACTAAAATGAACAACAGTCCATGTGAACTTTCCTTGATGGTCTTCCAAGGATCCCTGTCATTGGAAAAGACTTACTGTTGTTATATTTTATTTGCTCTTTGATACAGAGCCTTGAAAAATTATCCAGGCTGTCCTAAAACTCCCAGTCCTCTGACCTCAACTGGAATTACAGATGTTTGCCGCCATGTCCAGCAAAAAAAAAAGCTCATTTTTCTATAAAGATTCAGAAGAAAGAAGACTGATGAGGAGGAAAATTGCATTAATCCTTGGTATGTAGCCTTCTCTGCTGAGGAATATCTGTCTTACTCACAAGCACTGGTCATATTTATGAAGGTTCACTCTCTTCCGGAAGTTCCTAACAAGTTTCATCAGATGGTTTATCAGAACCTACAAGCACAGGTGCCAGCACTGGCCAGCTCTGTGGCCCAGCAGGCCCCAGGGGAGGTTCTGAGGTGTACAGTGGGCCAAGGAGTAGAAGCACTAGGGAGAAAGGGCCTGGAGAAGCTGTTTGTGCCTCGCTCACATGAGGACAGGAGTGGGTGCATGGATGCCACATGGCTGTCTTCCGTTCTCAACTTTTATTTTGCTTTTCTGAGACAGGGTTTCACTGTGCAGTCCAGGGTGGCCTAGAACTCAGTGTGCAGCACAGGTTGGCCTCAAACTTGCAGCAATCCTCCAGCCTGAACTACTATTTATTGTTTTTTTACTGAAATCCTAAGACTATATGGTGCTTTCTGTCCCTGTGCATGATGACCATAGGTGTTACACATTATTCCTGTTCGCAGACCACTGACATTTGAAAGGAAGTCAGCTACACCACATCTCCAGAATACCAATTCTTATAAGTGGTATATTGTTTAGGTGGCAAGGTAACAAACATTTTCTTCATGTTAACATTAAAATCTTTGTTTTTATTAACATTAAAAAGATTCTGACCCTGCAGTGACAATTGTCCAAAATCAAAAGCCTTGAGTCTTAGAAATGGCACCTTGAGATTTAACATGTGTTGTGTACATGTCCCAACTTCCCATGAGGACAGTAAAGATTAGGAACTGCACAATATATAACTAAACTAAATTAAACAAATAGGTGTTGAAATAAAAAGAAATGGAATCATGATGCTTACAGTTCAGGGGATAGGGCTGACATGAGGAGGACAACAGGATGCCTGCACATCATTAGTGTCACCAGGAAGACGGTCTGCTTTGGTACTGGCCAGAGGAGGAGCACAGTGGGTGCCCTTACCCATGGCCACAGCACTCGGGGAAGTCAGTGCACCGGACAAGGAAGAGAAGGCTTCTGGCCAGAGGGAACCCAGATGCCTCAGGCGAGGGAAACAGGAGGACGATATGGGGTGGGAGGGAGGGACCAGGAAAGGACTCTGTGTCCAGGCTCTGAG
This sequence comes from Dinomys branickii, assembly GCA_004027595.1. NCBI lineage: Eukaryota > Metazoa > Chordata > Mammalia > Rodentia > Dinomyidae > Dinomys > Dinomys branickii. Next base: position 6,999 of record PVLD010025865.1, on the reverse strand, counting down.
CTGAACCTCCTGGAGGGAATCTTTATCCACTTGATCCACTCGCTGCTTGTCTAGGGACTTTGAGGAAAGCATTTAACCTCCCAGCAATGGTTCGCTCATCAGTAGACAGGAGGAGAAATTGTCAGTTAAGGATAAGTCTCCTATGGGGTTATTTTGAATGTCTGCTTGGAGCGTCTGAGATAAATTCTTAGCAAAGGACCTAAACTATCATAAGGGCTCTGATTAACATCTTTATGACACAGTGGGGCATTTAGGGCGTTAGTTTTCCTGTGGGCATCAGGGGGCACTGTGGGTCTTGGTTGGAGGACACCTGGCTGTGCTCCAGGGCAAAGGGCATGGCTGAGGCTCCTCGGGGATTCTGCTGTTGAGTGACATCCCCTCTGCACCCCTCCTAGCCCTTCTTGTCACCTTCCCCTAGGAAATTACCAGCTGGGCCCTCAGGCTCAGGGCTGAGACAGAAGCTCAGGCAGACGCTCCCAGTAGGGAGAGCAGATTTGCATCCATTGCTCCTCCCTCTCAAATTGCAAAAAGACAGAATAAGAGGGGACCTTGCAGAGCCCAGGCCTAGCTGGTAGCCTCAGGACAGAGCTCTTGGAAGCACCTCCCCATCATGGCCTGGCTTCCTCTCTGCCTTCTGCCTCTTGTTTTCTCCACAGGTCAGATCCTCCAGGGCACTTGGGAGACCTGTTTCCCTACCAGCTTCTGGGACGATTCTCCCAGTTCTCCAGAGGTGTCAGTGTCTCTCCTGCAATTTTGTATTCCCAGGTCTCTGTGCCCTGCCTATGCTGACTCAGCATCCACTTGCATCCACCTCCCTGGGAGCCTCCATCAAGCTCACCTGTACTCTGAGCAGCGAGCACAGCAAGTACTTCATTCACTGGTATCAGCAGAAGCCAGAGAGAAGCCCTCAGTACATAATGAAGGTGAACAGTGATGGCAGCTACAGTAGGGCGGATGGGATCTCTGACCGGTTCTCCGGCTCCAGCTCCGGTGCTGACCGCTACTTAACCATCAGCAACATCGGCTCAGAGGATGAGGCTCAGTATCACTGTGGAGAGAGTCACACGATTGATGGCCAGTGGGGGTAAGCCACAGTGACACAGACAAAGGGGAAGTGAGACCAAAACCTCCCTCATTCCCTCTTGCTCATAGGGACCTAGAGTCCCACCCCGTGTCCATGTCCAGGGCCCTGAGCACTGTACCTCTTCTCCTTGCAAACATCCTCATCCCTCATCCCTCATTCCCAAAAAATCACTGGCCAGAGGCCAGCCTGAATCACAACTGAAGACATTTTGACAACACAACCTTTTTTTTTTTGCATACCAGCCTATGGAAACAGTGCCAGATGAGACCTGACTACCTTGGGGAGGAGACATCCCTTGAGGGTGACCAGGGTGAGGTGACCATGTCTCCTGGGCCCCCTTAAGGTGTTAGGATCCCTTGTGAAACTTTCTTTGGTGACAGAACACTGACCAAGACTTCCAGAAGTGAAATTGGAAGCTGGTGACGGTGAGTATACTTGGTCACTATGGATAGCAGGATCCTGGCCAGTGGGGGTAGGAATCCAAAAAACGATAAGTCAAGTTAACATCACTGCAAAGACACATATTTTTACAATGAGCAAAAGATTTTAATAGACACTTCCCTAAAGATACACAGATGCTAAATAATCTTTTTTAAAGATATTCATCATTGGTGACCAAAAAATGAAAATAAAATCACAACATAGAGTTACACAGCTAAATTTTAATGTGACTTTTTGTACTTTTTAAATTTTTCATATATGTGTTTTGCATATTGTGATCATATCCATCTGCCCTTTTACCTTCCCTTAGAACCCCATCCTCCTGTCTCTTATCCCCTTCCTCTTGTCTAGTAATCTGCTCCCTTCCATATTCATGGCATGTGTTTCTGTTTCTATATAAAGTACACATATTATAGAAAATGTCCAATACTTGTCTTTCTTGGTCTGGCTTTTTTTTTTTCACTTGACATCCCTACTTCCAACAATTTTCCTAAAAAACATTTATTCCTCTATGTGGCTAAATACTACTCCATTGTATAGGCATGTGTAGGTCGTGGATACGATTCTGTCCAGGGTGAACAGGTCCTGAGAATGAGGTACCTGCAGATGAAAAAAAGGAAGAGGAAAAAGATATACAAGAGAGACAAAATTCTGGGATCAGGGGGCTTACAGCCTCTTGGACTGCAGCCTCGAATAGCATTTTCAGTAACCTTTTATTGAGAAAAAACAAAAGAGGCAACTGGGCTACTTTTAGCAGGGACAATACAACTCAATTACCATAGGCCTGAGACTTGACTAGATAGCCATCCTGTCACCATTCCTTTCTGCATATCACAGCAAAGCATTTAGTGTCCACACCGGGCTTACAAGGCTTCTGCTAGACTTCCTCCAGAACACAACAACCAAGGCTAGGTTAGGCCTCAGGCAATACATTGAAAGACTAAGTAAAGAATGTCCTTCTCCACAGGCATGCCGTGTGTTCTTCTAACCATTCACCCACGGAGTAGTACATAGGCCAATTCCACGTCTTAGCTATTCATTGTGCCCCACCGCACATGGCTGTGCACGTATCCCTGAGGTGTGCTCACTTTATTTCCTTTGGGTACATACCAAGGTGTGGAGTAGCTGGATGTGGATACACATATGGATGATCTACTTTCAGTTCTTTGAGAAACCTTCATACTTCATACTTTTTTCAATACTGGCTGTCCTAATTCTCAAAAAAGTCTAGAACTGTTCCTTTTTCTTTGTTTTATTTTTTGTATTTTTTGAGAACTTTTTATTACTGTATGTCTGTGACATAGTGAATACATTCTGCTGAGGACACTGTATATATATTTCCATGTGATCACGTTTACTCCCCTCACCCCACCCATCTCCTCTTTCCCTTTTCCCCAGATTCCCTTCCTATCCCTAGAGAGTCTACCTCCATGTTCCTTAATATGGCTCTTTTATTTTGCCTTTAAATTATTTAAATTTTGCATCTATTTGAGAAACCATGAAATATTTAACCTTTTGTGGCTGACCTATTTCACTTAGCATTATGGTCTCAAGGTGTATCCACTTTCTCCCAAATGATTCAAATTTATCATTTTTCACGGCTGGATAGTACTCCATTGTGTATATGTGGCACATTTTCTTTATTCATTCACCCTTTGATAAATGTATGGGCTACTTCCAAAGTTTAGCTACTGCACTCTGTGCAGCGATAAACATGGGTGTCCATGGATTTGTGTAGTGTGATGATGTTAACTCTTCCAGGAAAATACGGACTCAGGAATGATATAGCTGGAATTTCTGTTTTTATTCTTTAAAGGAAACCCCATAGTGATTCTCAAATTGTTTGCACTAGCGTACATTCCCACTAGCCCTGCAGAGTGTTTCTTTTCCCCTACAAGCTCACCAGCATGTGTGGTTTTTTGAGTCTTTAGTAGTAGCCATGCTGATCAGAGAGAGATGGAATCTCAGTGTCAATAGGAATTTCTCTAATGGCCAGAGGTTCAAACTTTTTTCATGTATTTTTTGGCTAATTTTATTCTCTGTCTGAGAAGTCTTTATTCATTTTACTTGCCTGTTTCTGGAGTGGTTTTTTTTTTATTTTTGGAAATCTAATTCTTTTCAGTTACTGTTGCGGCAAAAATCAGAAATCAGGTCAAACTCCGCAGGAGATCCAAAAACTCATTCAGAACAAATGGAGTTTTAATTCATTTTAATTTAGGATCAATTTGGACCGGTCATTGCCCCCCATTCCCGACCAGAGAATGTGGCACTTAACTGCTTTTGTTCTCACCTTATATACATTTTTGGTTTCCATGGTAATAGACTGGAATGTCTAGGCCTGGCCATAGTTGTTTACCTTGCACCATGTGACCAGGTCAGGCTCTGGCCATTATGATATATTTACTTTAACAATTCAGGCAAGGAGAAGAATTCCAGGACAAAGTCAGAACTGCAAAGTTAACCCTTTACAACTCCTCCAGCATGTTTCTCAAGACACATTTTGAGGCTTGTCTATCTTAAAATGTTGTGCTAAAAGTCACCGCCCATTACATTACTTACAGCCTAGATACTAGTCCTTTGTTTTAGGAGTAACTAACAAAAAATTTTTCCCACTCTGTGGGTTCCTTATTTTTCTGTTTTGTTGTTTCTTTTGCTGTGAAGAAGAGGTTTTTTGTTCTTTTTATTAGTATGTGATCGCCATACACAACGATCACATTCATTATGGGAATTTGTACTTGTGCATAATATACCTTAATTCTTTTTCCCTTTTCTCTCTTCCCAATGCCTCTTCCCCTCCCCTTTACCAAAGCCCTATTTTCCTTCCATTCTCTGTTTTGAACCCCTTTCCTTTCCTTCTCTTCTCCCTCCCCTCTCCCTTGTTCCCCTTCCCATTTCAACAAGTTCTTTGTAAGACTGAAGATGACTGGCTCCAGCAGAAAGTTTCTACTTTGATATAACCCCATTTCTTGACTCGGCATTATTTCTTCTGCAACCGGGCTTCTGTTCAGGAAGTTCTTCCCTATGACTATGTCTCCAAAAGCTTTAACATTTCTTCTTTCAGAAAATTGAGTGTATCTTTTTGTATACCTATCTTTGATCCATTTTTATTTGATTTTAGTATAGAGTGAAAAATATATTGAGATTTATTCTTGTGCATATGGATAACCAGTTTTACCAAAAACTTTTCTTAAAAATGGTATCTTCTCTATCTTCTCTCCAGTGTTTTGGGTTTGGATTGTTCCTGTATTTCTAAGACCCTGAGATGCATCACCAAGATATGTATAGAACTGCATGAAATGACTGAAGTAAAGAAACTTAGTGAGTTAAAAGCTGACAACTCAAAAGATAGCGGAACTATCACCCAAAATGATCAGAGTGGTCATGGGGGAAACAAAATCAGGAAGAAGTAACCAAAATGGATCAACACATCAGTAACAAATTTGCCAAAGACACAGACTCATGAACAGTGCCAAGCTGGCATCCCAAAGACAATGAACTCTATAGAATTCAAAAACACCTGAAATGAGCAATGTGAAGACAAGTTTGAGAAGCTGAGATCAAAATAGTAATGCATGACTATTTGTTCAGAGAAGCCTTAAAAATAATAATACATCAAGAAAATTCATCCAACACCCTGCTCACCAGTGGACCAGGGAGCTTCTCTCACTGTGGTGTGGGAAGGATCTGTGCTGGCTGAGAAGGTGCACAGCTGGCTCTAGGAAGACAGTTATATTTTTACATATACAGTTCATATTTCATGATAATATAGCATCAGCTGTCAATAGATATTTTATGTACTGCTTTCATAAGAACTAAATGATAATTCAAGGTTTTTTGTAAGGTGAAACCCCATGGAACAACTACTCCTGTTGCTTCTAATTTGCACAGTCCTGTGCTTGGGGACTCTGGGCAGCCCCAAAGTGTGCAGGAAGTAGGTGCCTTCCCAAAGGCTTCTGTCCACCCAACAAAAGCAGCAGTAACCTCCCCACCCTCTGCAGGCAGCTGAAAAGCCAGAGAGAGAAGCTATCTGCTTCAAGGACCCAAATAATTAGTCTGATGATTTTCTCACACAACTCCTCCAGGCCAGGCTGGTCCCAGAACACCAAGGAAGTCATTACACTAGGAATTCCCTGGTCCCGCTCTTCTCTTTTCTGTGCCAGGTGACCTTAGAGCTGTCACCCCCTCTTTCAGCCTCTTCCCTTACCTAGGAAATGCAGCCCACACTCTGTGCTCCCAGGTCAGGGAAGCTGTAGCACTTTAGGGAAAACAGTGCTGAGTAGGGCTAAGCAGCTGCCAAAGCACCCAGTTCATTACAGAGGTTTCTCAGTACATGAATTTAATTCTTTCCATGATTCTGGCTGGAAACCAAAGTGGATGACAACTGAATTAAACTTCCCCATAAGTCAACACTGAGCCCACACAATGAATTTGATTTCATTCTCATCCGCTTAGATCTGCAACCAGAATCATGGAAAGAATTAAGCTCATGAACTGAGGTATCACTGCACCTAGAAACTCCCCAACTTCACTCCTGACTATGCATCTGTCCTGTCCCAGAATCCTGCCCTTAGAAGAAATTATGAGCCTGGGCCTGAAGCTGTCCCCACAGGCTCCCACCATCACACACCCACACTCTCCCCTGGGCTCCAGCCCTGCTCTCCACACTAGCGCTGTGGGTACTTGCTCCTCCCGTCCTGGTCACAGCCCGGAGACACCGCAGCAAGGAGATGCTCCGGCCTCAGGTTATAAGTGAACGTGCAAGACACAGTCCCATCCCTCTACTAACAGCCTGTGAGCCCCTGTCCCCCAGGAGGGTCCTTCTCTATGTTAGTGAATTGACTACTACGTGTTCAGTATTTCCTTCATGGTTCAGGAATTTTTTCAACCAGGAACACTGCATGAAAATTTCCCCAGCAGAAGCAGATGGAGGATAAATTTTCTCCTCCAGAATCAAGTCCTGGCTCTGGTAGTTGAAGTTCTCTTGTACTCACCAACTCCACGGAGACCAGGGACCTCCTCAGTCCCCCTCCTACCGTCCTGACCATCTCAGCCTCGCTTTATTTCTGACTTAACACAACAGGATGCATTGCTGCTCCAATCATCACATCATATTGTTGTGAAAAACTATGGCGAAAGTCAGTGTGTCCCTTTCCTCTATAAGCGTGTGAGCTCCCTGAAAAGAATCTAACAGATGAGAGTTCCACCCATGGACTTGCTCTAGGTCCTGCTTGCCTGGGACCCAGGAAAAGTTTCTGGCTTGTAACAAATAGAAATATCAGAGAGATCCGGGGAAGATGGCGACCGGGTGAGCAGCAAGGGAGCGAACCTCCTTAATAAACACCACCAGCTCGAGACAGACTTGGTGAGCGTGAATGCCGGAACCTCGGCTGGGAAGTTTAAACTGGGCGTATTTCTCTGAGATGCCGGGGGAGATGTGGTAGGGCGGACCAGGCTGCCGGGGCGAGACGTGGGAA
>PVLD010025864.1:0-23084 GCA_004027595.1 Dinomys branickii | reverse complement strand
TAGGGAATCATCACTGGATGCTGCATAACATAAAGTTATCTTCATTTCTGTTAATACAAAAACGATTGACGAAATACAAATTATAGAGAACACAGAAGGGAATTAGCTCTGGATGCTGTCCTACACAATGTTACCTTCACATTTGTTACTCAGTTACACAGATGATGGCCCATTTGATCATTCAATTTTCTCCTCCCTCATCTCTGTTGCCCTACCACTCAATCAGTCATCTTCCCTGTGATAATAACTGTATTCCTGGGTTTATCTATACCTCTGGACTCTTGCCTTGGGAAGAGATATAGCTGCCTCAGACTATACTATAGCATACATGGGTGTATACAAACTGCCATGGTCGGAGGTGGGAAAGCACCTATGCTCACAGCGGACCGCCTGGCTCTGCCCTGTCGCTGTGCTATGGGTGGGGGTGGGTCCAGTCCGTGGGGCACCCTCAGCAGGGCCCACAGCAGAGCAGCCTCGGGGCCCACAGTGGAGCAGCCGCGGGGCCCACAGCAGAGCAGCCACAGGGCCCTCAGCAGAGCAGCCGCAGGGCCCTCAGTGTAGCAGCCGCGGGGCCCTCAGCGGAGCAGCCGCAGGGCCCTCAGCAGAGCAGCCGTGGGGCCCACAGTGGAGCAGCCATGGGGCATGCGCCCCTATCGGGGTGCCCTCAGTGACCTGTTCATCTCTGTCCCCTTGCCTCAATGCCAGAGGCCCTTTCTTCTCCTCCTCCCTCCTCCTGATGTCCAGTATTACTGTTTCCCACCCCTTGAAGCTGGGCATTGGACGAACTTATGATGCTTGGTATAAGGGCTTGAAATCTCACCGGCCTGTTCTCACTGTGTTAGTTCAGGGTATGAACTGAGTTTAAAGATTAGTTCTAGAATAGAGTTGGAGGATTTTCTCAGGTCTGCTGTATAGAGTATGTTGTTGTTTTTCAGACTCCTGAGGTTCATATGTGCAAGCTGTAAGGAGACCCTCTTGGTGCTCACATTAATAGTTTGGGGGTGAGTCCTGAAGACCGTGGATTCGTCCCATTGTTGCCAGGAACAGGCGGTGCTTGCTCAAGCCACCGAGACTCAAGGTGCTCCCAGAGAGAGTTCAGGGTGGGAGCTGAGTTCCAGCAACCCAGCTCGTGCTTCCTGCCTGATGTTGGAGTGAGAAGGGTGTGGAGCCACGCAATCCACCTCCATCTGCATCTCCCTCCCGTTGCGGTGCTGGAGCCCCCATCCGCTCCTTGGCCGGATCCTTGGGAGCCAGCGCAGCTCACCACCGAGGTTCCCTGCTGCTCTCTGCTGGTAGTGGCTCACCCAGCAGAGAGGCAGGGGGCCACTGCCTCAAGGCAGGTGCAGAGCCAGGCGTGGTGGGCTGTGTACTAGTTGCATTGATTCTCTCCAGGCACTGATTAGGAAGGTTGCCACAGGGTGGGGACTCTGCCCCAGTGGCTGTCACAACCTCTCATTCTCACACTGGGTTTGACAACTGCTCCTGACCGCCATTGCCTCCTTTCCTGGCTGCACCCTCCTCTCTCCAGCCCTGGACCAGCTCTCCGAACTCCGCCCTCCCCTGGCCAAGTCGGCAGGCTTCTGTGAGTGTGGGCCTCTGAAGCTGAAGCTGCAAATGCTGGAACGAGGGCACAGGCCATGGGTGTGCTTGGAGCGGTGACTTCCTCCTTCTCTCCCCCCGACTGTGCCAGGGAGATCTCCAATCCTTTCCTCCAGCAGAGGTTTTGCTTAGTCTTTCCGAGGGCTTCAATTCCCATTTCAGATCCTTCCTTGCCAGGCAGGCTCTTACAGTCAACTCTATTTTTTTTCTTTTTTTGTGGTACTGGGGATACGAACTCATGACCTTGTACTTGCCAGGCAGGCTCTTATGCCACTGAGCTATATCCCCAGCTCAGATCCTTCCTGAGTTCAGGATACCTACCTCTTTCCCTTCTGTCCTTCACATGTTGCTATATTCCTATATTCCTTTGTCTGAGTGGCATTCCTCTGGGAGGTTCTCTCTCCGCTGCCTACCCTGTCGCCATCTTGAAGTCCTCTCATAAAATTTATTTAGTTATTTGTTACTTTCTAGTGAATTGACCATTACATTTCTAAAGTTCTGAAATGGCCAACCGACCATAGAAAGATACCACTTTAGGCTCCTGCTTGAAACCAACAGCTACAGAAAACTGCTGGCCTTGATTCAGGGCCACCGTGCTGCGCTTCTTGACCACCACGAGGTGAGCAGTGTACCTCCAGCAGGCCCTTCCACTTTCCTGCTTCTGCCCGGGGCTGGCTGAGTGTGGGCTGAAATTCTGAGAACTGGGAGCCAAAATAAATCTCTCCTTAAAATTGAGGGCATTGAGTATTTTGTCCCAGTGACAAAGAGAGTAATTAAGACATTAACTGTAGCAGAAAGGCTTAGCTATGGCTCATCTGTCCTGTGTTCCAAAGATGCGTGACATCTCTCCTAAGTCATGATCAGCCCTGTTTAGCCCAGACTGATCTCGAACCAGATGAGAGCTTTTCACACAGACCCCTGCAAGGCTCCAGGAATTATCCTGAAGTACTAAGAAGCAGAAAGTCCTGACCATGTAACACTGTGCACCAAATATTCACTTAATACTTTGTGGATATTCGCTGCTCACTTTCTAAAATCTGCACTCTTCTGGACTATTTCACCTTAGCCTGTAAGCTGATGAGATTTCATGTCATAGGAAGATGCTTCAGTATACACAGATCACGAAGTCTTCACCTTATCCCAGATCACCAAGAATAGCAGAAAGGTAAAAACTACAAAATCACAAAGGGCTCCATGCAACTTAAAATCTTATTTCCAAATGGATTCCTATTAAATATCCCAGAGTTATGATCTCTGCTGTGCTTGACGCCTTTGAGCTTAAAAAGAAGTAGCTCTCCTCAGAAAAAAATGTGAATTTCTTACAATATATTTTTTTACTTGATAAACTATCTTGAGAGCAAGTTTGGTTCACAGCAAAACTGAGCAGAAGGCACCAAGATGCACGGACCTCCTGTCCCCGTACCTGTGTGACCAGTTGATGACCCCACACTGGCTCATTGTTATTGCCCAAAATCTGTGGTGTACACTAGGTTCCACCCTTGGTGGTGTTAGCCAGTGGGTTTGGAGGAATGCATAGGGTCACGTACCCACCATTAGAATGTCTCACAGATGAGTTTCACTACCCTAAACATCCTCCGCGGCCCACCAATTGACCCCTCCCCTTCCTCTTTGATCTCCCGTCTCCATAGTCTTCTTGTCTTTCCCAGAATGTCATAGGTTAATTTTTTGCTACCAGCCTGACTGGGTTAAGGGTTCCATAGGGAACCATAAGGATTATTTCTGGGTGTAGCTACTTCTGGGTGTCTCCAGAGGAGACTGGCCAGTGTGTCAGCAGACTGAGTGTGGAAGATCCCCCTCAGTGTGAGTGGGCATCCTCCAAGGGGATTGAAAATACCCAAGAGAGTGCAGGACACTTGCTCCACTGTGCCCATCGCTAAGCTGAACTCCATCCCTGGGCTCCAACCCCTGACCCTCTCCACGCAGCTCCGAAGATCCAGGGCGGATGTAACCACGATGTACTTCGCAGAGGGGTTCAGGGTGCCAATAGCGGAGCACAGGTAAGACCTCAATGCCGGTGGAGGCAAAAGCACTTGCCCCTTCCTGTTGGTACCTGTTTCCAGCTGCCCTGGCAATGCTTCTTCACTAGGTAGCAGGGCATCCCTCCCACAGAAGCAAGGGAATGCAGTTTACAGTGTTTCCAGTCATTGGAACATGGGCTTCCTCTCACTAGCAGCAGTACAGGGTGCCCATACCCCAGAGGTCCCTGGACTGCACCCTCTTCCTTTGCCTTCCCTGTCTTCCCTTCCTCTCTCTCCCTCTCTCTCTCCCTCTCTCTCTCTCTCTCTCTCTCTCTGGACTTGAGCCCAGGGACTTCACATTGAGCTACTTCCCCAGCCTTTTTCATATTATTGTTTTTATTTTTGAGACAGAGTCTCACGAAGTTCTAAATTGCCTGGGCTGAGTTCAAACTTGTGATCCTCCTGACTCAGCCTCTCACTCAAAGTACTCTGCAATCCCTCACATTCTAGAGTTTCTACAGTGAACCATTTTAATCTCCTGCACATTCTCATCTCCTCCGTGTGTCTGGAAGAAACAGCTATTTTTTTTCCAGAATGTGTGTTTATTGCTTTTTTCTTTTTTTTTTTGAGACAGGATCTTGCTATGCAGTTCAGGCTGACCTTAAACTCGTGGCAGTCCTTCTGCCTCAGCCTCCCAAGAGCTGGGATTACAAGTATGTGCCACCATGCCGAGCTGTACTGATTTTTTAAAGAGAGAAGCACAAAACATGTGCTAGCAGAACAGTTTTATGAAACTGTAAGACTTCAACAGACTTTTCCTGCTTGATTTTAGGCAGTGAGTGCTTATTGTCAGACTGACCTGGACAGAACAGCCTGCAGAAAAATGTAACCAGAGAAATTAGCTTTTTTTAGCTTTTGAATCATTCATTACTTTGGCCAGGCTTTTTTAAAAAGCTCTGCAGGATATTTCTATTACGCACGACCAGAAAGTGTACTTTTTGTCTGTCATTAGATAAAAGCCTATTGGCTTTGAACTATGCTTCATTAATCATGCCCTGATGAGAATTCCTTTTCTCTTTTTGCCTTAGTCCCACTTTCTTATTCTTAGAGCTTTTCTTTTCTTCTCTTCATGGCTGTAAACCCTTCATTCTCTTCCTTTCCTAATCAACTGTGGATGATTTCTTCCAAATCTTTAGTGCCTGTTTTTATCCAAAGTATTACTCCTACCTTCTCAAACTCCAAAACAAAGAGTTTTAAAAAAGAAATTCTGCTTAAAGAGATAGAGGAGAAACATGAGATTTTTATACCAAAAGGAAAAGTCCTTCAAAATGACAAATTAAGTAACTTAAACTAGGTGTGGTGGTATACACCTATAATCCTAGCACTTGAGAGGCTGAGGCAGGAGAATCACCTCGAGTTTTAGGCCAGCCTAGACCGTATGGTGAGTTCAAGGTCAGCCTGAACAAAATAGTGAGACCCTATCTCCAAAAAAAAAGAAGAAAGGCTGGGGATATAGCTCAGCAGCAAAAGCGCCTGCCTAGCAAGTACCAGGTCCTCAGTTTGAGTCCTGGTATAAAAAAAAAAAACAACTAATTTTTAAAAAATCAAGTAATCAGAAATTCTGTCCATAACTTATCCACCTCTAATAATCACTGGCCTTTTGTTTTACCCAACAGCTGGTTCTGGCTTTCCATTAAAACACAAGGAAATCAAAGCAAATCGCACTGGTAATTTGGCTTGTGGATTTACTGCATACATAGCACTGTTTTGTCCCTGCAAAGTCTCAGGTCACACTGAGCGGTCTGGGTAGCAGGGCCCCTTCCGAAAACATGACTACTTTTGCTAATACTCTTGCTGTACAGCTTCAGGCTCACTCTTCTTTTCTTTTAAATCAGATTATTTTTATTTTATTAGCATACATTTGTGGTACATAATAATTATATTCCTTTTGGGGAATAGATGTATAATATATATCATATATATATCATGATCATTTTGTGGAGGGACAGGGTCTCACAGTCTAGTCCAGGCTGGCCTTGAATTCACACTGCCTCAGCCTCCCCAGTGGGAGGATTACATGTTGGGGACCACAAACTGTAAATTGACATAGTATTTGTCCGAGGGTCTCCTCGCTCTGCCCGCCTGGTGGGCCACTGTGGAATGTGCAAATACTTCCTCTCAGTCAGTGAGATTAGCACCCAGGTGTGAGGATGGATCTTGGCTTCTCTCCTTTATGATGTTAAATTTGCCCTTCTACCAAGGGCCTCTGTGCTGTTCCAGGAAAGGCACTCTGAGCCCCCCCACCCACCCACTGGCTAATAAGCAGTGGCTGACTTGCGGTGTCTTTGTCTCTGCATCCTGAGGCACTGCACTCCCAGCCCCTCCCATGCATTCCTAAATGGGTGCGTTTCTTATTTCATCCCCTCACCGCACCCTCATACAGGCAGTTGGGGATCTTGGCCAGGTCCCCGGTACTGCACGCAGGGGTTTTGGGAGGTGACTGGCTCATGACATCACTCTACTCATGTGTGGTTTAATCCACTGAAGAGTTTATAACAAATGTGCTGCTAGGAGGTGGGGCCTGGGAAGGTGTGTCTCCCTCCCCGGGCTTCCCTTTGCTCTCTGCTTCCTGTCTGCCGTGCCTCGAGCAGCTTTTCCTCTGCCAGGACCCTCCGCCATGTGTCCTGCCTTGGAGCCAGTGGACTATGGGCGGAAACATGAGCCAAAATGAACTCCTCCTCCTTGACATGAGAGGTGCCCAGTGTTGTGTCCCAACAACCAGACAGTGACTAAGGCACCTCCCCCTCCCTCTTCACATCCCCTTCAGGCTCCAGCAAGTTCGCCTGCCCGTTTCCCACCATCTCTCTTCTGCTTTGCTCTTGAGGCCATACTCACCTTGAAGTGTGTGTGTGTGTGTGTGTGTGTGTGTGTGTGTGTGTGTGTGTCTGAGAGAGAGAGGGAGAGAGAAGGAAAGCATTTTTAACATTTTAGAGACATTACATAAAAAGGAAAAATCAGGCCCCAAGCGAAGTGCAGAAGCAACCGAAAAGCAGGACTCTAGGTGAATTCCAAACCCTCCCAATAGATAACACATCGCGCTTCAGGCTGGACAGGGTCTCCCTGGCACAAACCATTCTCCCCTTCCTTGAGGGAAACAAGGACAAATGGACCTGCTCCCAGACGCAGAGTGACAGAACGCCCAACTCCAAGGTCTTCCCACAGAGGAAACGTGCTGAGACACAGAGGGATACATCAAGGGGAGGAGCCGACTTTGAGTGGCCCTCCAGGACATCAGCCCAGGCCCATGTTCCTGGCAAATCCTGCTCCATGGTCCTTGCTGACACCTACTTCATGAAGCTGGTTTTCCTCTTAGCGATAAAGTGGCTGCCAGTTACAAGTGGACCTTCTCTCTATAGAAAAAGGAAGGACTTCCTTCAAAATCACAAGCAAAGCTGTCCTCAAGGCTTTATAACCAGAATCTGGTCACATACCTGTATTTAAACCAATTTCTGGCAAAAGGAGGTGTGTTATTCCTGAATTGTCCTAGCCCGGGTCACCTTCTCCTCAGGTTCTTGGCTCCAAGGCTGGACAGCCTGGCAGAGGGGCATGGCAGAGGAGAAACAGCTCGTGGCATGGCAGCAGGACACAGAAAAGGATCAAGGGAGGAGGAGGGATATAAACCCGAGGTAGAAGGGAGATAGACCCAACCAGGTCACACGCCCACCTCCTTCAACCGGGCTCCCCCGACCAACACATGTAACTATCAAACTCACCAGTGGACTGATCCTGTGATGAGTATCGCTTCCCCACGGTTCAATTATCCTCCCAAAGCCCCACCTATGAATTCATGAGGCTTTGGGAAGAATCCAGAGATAAACCTGAGCTGTTACACTCATCAATATTTGACTCTCTGGACCTTACTTGACAGACTTTGAGACCTTAAATCCACACATGTCCTCAAGAGGGACTTTATTTTCCAAGCGAAGATCACTGTATCCACTCATCCTCCAGATCCTGCTGGTCACCTGGGACTCAAGGTGCTGCCAGGAGACTCAGAGAGGCAGACAGGAATAGGACAGTCCTCCGCCTCAGACTGGTTAGAGGAGCCAGGTGCCTGGGTGACCTCCTGGAGATTCCTGGGCACAGGCAGAGCTCCTAACCACTAATGACCACTCCAATTTGCTCGGTAGCTCTCCAACTACAAAGCACCATGTCAGACAAACACAGTGTGTTGACTGCCTGTAAATGAGTACAGTCTTCTTGGATTACGGTGTTGCACAGCTTAATTACACGTTCCTGAGCTGCTGTTCTCCAGCCAGAGGGTGGAAAGGAGGGCAAGCTCAGCCTAAAAAATGGGATGAGAGGGGGAAAGAGGGGACACAGTACCTCCACTGTCCCACGTCCACTCCTTCTGCCTGCAGACCACTGCAATGAAGCTATACGCAAAAGGACAGCAGAAGCACAGTGGGGAAATCTTTCCTGCAATTTATATAAAAGGAAGGAGGGTAACATATACATGTAGAAAATGCATGGAAGGCGAAGCATGGTGGTTCATACATGTAATACCAGCTCTCTGTGAGGCTGAAGCAGAAGGATCGCAAGTTCAGGTCCAGCCTGAGCCATTCAGTGACTTAGTGAGAACTTGTCTCAAAATTAAAAAAAAAAAAAAAACCCAGATTTTGTTGGTACATTATATATATTACATTCATCATAGAGAATTTGTACCTGTACATGATAATAACTTGTTTATTTATTTACTTTTTGTGTGTGTGTGGTACTGGGGATTGAATGTAGGACCTTGCGCTTGCCAGGCAGGTACTTATTCCACTGAGCTATATCCCCAGCCTGGTATAACTTGTTTAAAAATAATAAAAAGAGGTGGGGATGTAGCTCAGTGCAAATGCCCGGGGTTCAATCCCTAGTACAACCAAGGAAGGACGGACAGAAGGAAGAAGGGAAAGAGCAAGGGAGGAAAAGAGAAAGAATCATAGAAGGAATCGGCTAACTCTAGGAGCCCATGGATAATTCTGAGAAGGGGAGCTGGGGGCCAGAGAGCAGAGGGACTTCTTTTCTTGTGTCCCCTTGAGTACCCATTGCTTCTTCGATGAAAGCAAATGCAAAAGCTGGTGGATACATTATGAGGTAGGTTGTGATAATCACGTGTATCATAAATATACACTACTTTATCAATATACCTTACTAAAATTGGGGCAGGATGAATAAGAAAAAGTTAATGAGCATTTACAAATTTTAAAAATTCCTACACGGCCCAGCAGTTGGCTCCTAAATGCAAGCACCTGTCACCTAGCAATGGGGAAAGGTTCTTTGGGGCGGGGGGACCAGGAATGAAACTCAGGGCCTTGTGTTTGCCAGGCAGGCGCTGTGCTGCTGAGCTGCATCCCCAGCCTCATGGAGAAAGGTTCTGAGGAAGGTGTCAGTTAAGTGATTCCATCCTGGTGCCAACATCCTCGAGGGTACAAACGTACACGGCGCAGGCCAGTTGCCGCATGAGTTCTCTTCAGGCAGTCGCCAGACACAGTAAGTGTGGATAGGGCAGTTGATGGTGTTGTGTGGCACCACACTTCACAGTGAAGTGTCTTTTTTATATAAATACAAGATGCACACACTGACAATAAAAGTGTAGTGTTTTCGTCACTTCCTCAAAGCTGGAACACGAAACCAGACACCCACAGTTAAAGAAGGCAGGGTTTCCTCTGACTCACGGGTTAGAAGTTTGGTCAGGGGCCTGGCGGAAGGGCCTGAAGGAAGAGAGCTGCTCTTGTCCCAGCAGCCAGGAAGCAGAAAGGAAGAGGAGGAGGCAGGTAAGAGATAAGCCCTTGGAGACCACACCCGCAGTGACCTCTGTCCTCCAACCAGGCCCCTCCTCCTGACAGTGAGTCAGCTATGATGCCCTGAAATCCAGTTGCTCTCCGAAGCACCATCTATGATTGCATGAGGCTTTGAGGGGACATCTAGATAGAAACCAAGCACACAATAAATGCCTAAACCAGTACCATAGCCATTTCCTATCGTTACCAAGTATTATGTATGTCACATAATGGTGTGTGTTGTACTTTCGTAGACTGACAGCACATCAGGTCTGTGCACACCATCATTGCCACAAACATGTGAGTGAAAACACATTATACTGTGACATTGGAAGAGCAATCCCAGTGTCAGAGTGTAGGGTAGGAACTCGAAAAACTGGCTGGCTATCCATCAGCCCCAGGGACTCTTTGAAGACAGGGTGCACTGGAAATAGAACCTAATGAGATGGAACTGACGTTCAGAGTACAGTCCCACAGCTCGCTCTCAATGCTACCATGCTGAGAATGACTCTCATTTTGTACCAGCGGGGCTGTGGCGACATATTTCTTGAAAAAGCCTGAATTGATAGGCACACATGAACTCGGAATAAATCAGTTCCTGATTTCAGTTCTTCACCTGGAGCTGGGCACAGGTCCAGCCTGGCCAGAGAGTCATTGCTGTCAGTGAAGACAGCCAGGATCTGTCATCCCCAAGTCCCACTGTCTGTCAGCCAGGTGGAAAGGCACACATGTAACATGACTGACACAAGCAGTGACCCACAAGTCCCTTCCCAGGCCCTAGGCCACCGCAGGCCATCCCATAAATGCTGACCCAGGTCACTGAGATGTCGCCTGGGTTCCTTCAGCATCCCCAAGCTGTCTGGAAGCCATCCCATTGAATTTGACAGGGAGATCTTGGCCGCTGCTTTTTCTGTGATCCATACGCACATTGGACTGCTGGGACTATGACGAGCGCTGGCTCAAGCCACAGAAACTGACTTCCTTGCTGTTCCAGATTCTGAGTCCGAGAACACGGTGTGGGCAGGGCTGGTTCTGCTGGAGACCCCTGCCTTGGCTTAGAGATGGCTAACTTCTCCCTCTGTCTTCACATGGTCATCCCTCTGTGTGTGCTGTGTCCTGATCTCTATTTCTTTTACTCTTTCTCTTTTTTGTGTGTGTGCAGGGAATTGAACTCAGAACCTTGCACTTGCCAGGCAGTCCCTGTGTCACTGAGCTATATCCCTGGCCCCCTGGATCTCTATTTTTAACAACACCAGTCAAACTGAATTTGGGGCCACCGATGATGTCATCTAACTTTATTGCCTCTTTATAGACCGTATCTTTATTTTTTGTGGTTTGTTTGTTTGTTTGTTTGAGACAGAGTCTCGCTATGCAGTTCAGGCTGGCCTTGAGCTCACTTTGTAGCCCAGGCAATGATCCTCCTGCCTCAGTCTCCCCAGTGCTAGGATTACAGATGTGTGCCACCATGCCTGGCTCCTATCTTTAAATATAGTCACATTCCAAGGTACTAAGGCTTAGGGCTTCTACATAGGGATATTGGGAAGGCATAATTCAAGGAGAATATACTATTATTGTTGTTGTTATTGTTATTGTACCAGGAATTCCCTGGCAAGCACAAAGTCATGAGTTTCGTTCCCAGTACCAAAAGAAAAAAAAAAATAGGAATTGAACCCAGTGCCTTACCATTAAGCTACATCCCCAGACCTTTTTTTATTTTTTATTTTGAGACAAGGTCTCACTAAGTTTCCCAGGCTGGGCTTGAAGTTGCAATCCTCCTGTCTCAGCCTCCCAGAGTGCTGGGATTACAGACATGCACAACTACACTCAGCTCAAAATGTTACAGTATTATTACATCTCATGTTATATATAATGAAAACAACAATTCACCAAGACTACTAGGTTTTAGGCATGGTGCAAGGCTCTTACATGAGTCTTATTTATGTAATACTCACAGTAGTCCTAGAAGAGATGTACTATTTTGCACATAAGGAAACTGAAAATGATTTTGTGGTTATTACCAAAATTCTGGGGTTGTGTCTCATGGTGACAAAGAATGAAACCATGGATGTGGGAGACAGAATGTGTCCTAATTACTTGCTCATTGCTGGGACAAAATACTCAACACTCAAAAGCTAAAGGAGAAAAATTTGTCTTGGCTCACAGTTTGTAGAGGTTTCAGTCCATAGTCAGCGGCTCCAAGGCAGGGTGGCCTGGCAGGGGGGCATCACAGAGAATGAACAGTCCATAGGAGAGCAGGCAGGAAGCAGCCAGAAGTGAGCCTCCCTTTCCCTTTGTATTACACTCAGACTACACATCTGTGGGTTGGCAGCACCACACCCTGTGTGCGACTGCCCATTAACCACACCCAGAACTGTGCAGCTTACCACACACTATAATTCAGTATCACACACCCTAAGTCCCACCCACAAGCACATGAGGCTTTGGGAGGGATATCTAGATAGGAACCTAAATAGGGTGTAAGCAAATCTATTAAAAGACACAGACAAGGAAGCAAAGCTCCCTCTAGCTAGGAGGGGGTTCTGAGTAGGCTACCCATGAGGGCTCTTTGTCAAGCGGTTTAGAAGGGAGCTTGGTCAGTTATGTAAACAATATAACCTCTACCCTGTAGGAGAATATATACTTTTCAGGGATCAATCCATACAGTGTTCACTCAGTACCCATTGCACGACTTATGCACCCTTGAGCCAATGGCCCACCTGATCATGCTCTAGAGAGGTTCCAGACAGCTAAAGGATACCCGGCAGATGTGTTCCTAAGATCCCTGAAGGGTCATGACTCAATAGACTCCATTTTGAGCTTCCTGGGCCCACTTTAGGGCTGCTGTCCCTACTGCCTCATAGACTCCTAACTACTGTCTCAGTAATCCTATTACATGGTCACACACAGCAAGACTGCAGAACTGGGATCCAGGGGAGCTCAGGGTTCTTGATCAACCCAGAAAAATGACTTAGATTCCCTGTTCCTACTACAGTGGACAGGACTCAAACAACCAACAGAAATTGGCTGCAGATGGCCATCTTTTCCACATCTTCACACAGTTGTTCCTTCATATATGTTATACCCCAATCTCACCTATCATAAGAACATCAGTCTGACTGGATTTGGGCCCACCCTCACGATCCCATTTAACTTAATTTTTTGAATCATGACCAGCCAGGCATGGTGGTGTACGCTTGTAATCCCACTACTCAGGAGGCTGAGGCAGGAGGATGGTTGCGAGTTCAAGACCACTCTGGGCTACAAAGCAAGCTCAAGGCCAGCCAGAACTGCACAGCCAGACTCTGTCTCAAAAAGACAAAAAAAAAAAAAAAAAAAAAGAACTATGACCATGCTCATCAATCCCAAATTAGTGAGGTATTAGTTACATGTATAATTCTTTCCTAGAAAAATAAGATCGAGGGCTTTTATAATTAGCTTCTCACTTAACAAGATGTCACTTTATCTCCATACCACTTTTCTGGAAACATTTATGGAACTCACCCCAGACCTACTAGGGGGTATCAAAAGTTATTTAAATTAAAACTATTGGGTTGAACAGTGAGGGTGCCAATTATACATACTTAAGCTAAAGCAAATTCCTACATAAAAGTAGCAAACATCCCAAAGCAGAAAGAGAAGGAAAGAGGAAAAGAAAGATTACATGTGCCCAAGCCCTGCCCCGGAATCAATCAGAGAACAGCATCTTCAGTTCTTCTGGAACAAAACCAAGCAGGTTCTGGATGGGACAGCCCAGATCTGATGTCAGAATGGAGGATACAAAGGATGGTCACCATGAACCTTGTCACCACTGTAAACTCTTCTAAGTGGCCCGCTCTGCACTCTGCAGGGTATACTTCTCTTCCTACCTTTAATATCATTAATCAATGTAAAACACCACTACCTTGTGCACATTTCTTGTCCAGTTCTTTGTTCAGAACAAGAGGAAGCCGGCTGTAGAAGGGCTCCACGGCACCCCCAGAGCCCCAGCAACAGGGCCAACTGGCCATGGACTGCACTCTCTGAAAGTACAAGCCACAATAAACACTCCTCAGTTTATGTCAATTAGTGTAGGAATTTTGCTACCCTAATGGAACTAACAGTCCTTATTTTTTAAAAAATAGGACTTTTTAGCAAGAAAAAAAAAATCAATACACAAAGAAAAAATGGGGGTGAGGAACATTTTCTACTATATTCCAAATGAAGGGCTAAGCTAATTTAAAAACCAAAGTAACTTCTAAAAAATAGCCCAGTAAAAGAACTGGCAAAGCATTAGGAATGATAGTGTACATAAAAACAAAAATCCAAATGGCTTAGTAGCCTATAAAAGATCTCCTCACTCATCAAATACAGAAGCCAGGTAAACCACACTGAAACAGCACTCTCACCTCTCAAACTGGCAAAGAACCAAAGAGTTTGGTAACATTCTTTTGGTGAGACCATCAGAAAAGAGACCCTCTTACTCCTTGGTGTAAATCAGTAGAATCCTACAGAGGACAGTTTAGCAACATCTATCAGTTTGGCAGTACTTATGTACATTTTTTCCCCCCAGAATATTCCCTCCTAAGTGCAAGATAACTACAATAAGGGTTTTCATTTTGATATTGTATCATAGAATATTCTAAATGCTGATCCATTCAGTATTGAATAAAATGACAGGTAACATAATAAAAAATTTAAAGGACTCTTTTATGGTGGAAAGAACACTTAACGTGACATCCACTCTCAACAAAAATTTCAAGGGTACAATATTGTTACTGTGGACTATCGGAAGACTTTTTGTTTAAAATAACAAAGGAAGTAAATTCTTAGCAAAACTCAAGAGAAAGACTCTGGAAGTGAAACCACAAAACTGTGTAATTTTGTGACTCTGCCTCTTCCTGTGGGTCTGCAGAGCTTTGAAATGCATCCCTCACTTAGCCTAGGAGGAATGCGGCATCTCCTTCTCCAGACCGAGCCCCTCGATCCTGGGTAAACAAGCGCGCTCCAGTGCAAGGCAGACTCGGGTTTCTGCGGGGCTTGGGGCCCGGTTGCCTTATTGACTGATGGTGTAGCAGTGAAAATACAACCATGTACAAAATCAGTGTAGAAGGTAGCTACAAAAATACCCTCCAAACAGGTTCCTTTTTTTCTTCTAGCAAATGAGATTCAGGTTTCCCGAATGAAAATCGTATCAAAAAATATTTACAGTGAGCATGCTATGTGTGAGTGGTTTTAAGAAAAGATCAGCGCCGGCCGTGGTTCCGATGAAAAATGCTTTGCAGGCTCCTCGCCTGGAAAAGCTGGCCGAGGGATCTTGTAGGATATGGGAAAGACAACCCGCTTTTCAATAACCCCTCCGCCCCCTAAGAGCTTATTTTTTAGGATGCAGTTAATTGAAAGCTTTATTTAAATGTAAACTGAGCAGAGGGGTGTGGGAAGGTAAACCGATCCACAGCAGATTAAAGATAACCAAAAGAAACCCGTGGCCTATATATTCTGAACATTTTAAGAATGATCGTTTGTCTTGTTTGCTCAGGGCGAGAGAAAGAACTGGCTGGAAGTCTGCAAAGGAACAAGCGGGAAACTCTGAAACGGCCTGTCTGGAATCTTCTCTTCTGTGGTTTTTGGGGCCAGGCTGACTTCTCTCCGCGGCCAGCGCTTCTCACATCAAGCACCCTGAATGCCGCATATATGCACTTCTGGTCAGGTGGCAGGGATTTCACATGCTCCAGCGGGGACACATTCTTCGCCCTGCCTGAAAAAAGATGGGATCACAGCAGCCAGTACAGGTGGGTGACTCTGCCCATACTTTTGCACCAAGCAAATGACCAAGACAATTCTGATGTTTCAGAACTACATTGAAAAGCTGTGAACCCTCGAGGAGAGGCTTTCCTACGGAGCTGGCTGGTTTTATTTTTGCAAAACGTACCCCCGAGTGAATTTCTAAGAAACTACTGGGCCATAAACAAGCTAGAAATTAGCTTTAACTGTTTAAAAATGGCCATGTTCCAATTGTCTGGAGCTGGGATTACTATAATTAATAAAAGTATCTTTACCAAGTATTTGTTATTTAACATCGCTGGTCTTTAGAGAAATGCAAATTGAAACTACACTGAGAGCCCATCTTACTCCACAATGAATGGCTACCATCAAGAAATCAAATAATAACAAATCCTGGTGAGGCCTTGGGGAAAGAGGAACCGCGCTGTTATTATTGGGACTGTAAACTAGGCCAGCCGCTCTGAAAATCAGTGGAGCTTCTTCAGAAATCTAAAGCTAGCAACTCCATTTGACTCAGCTATTCCCTTCTTAGGCATCTTCTCAAAAGAGTTAAAGACATCCTGTCACAGTGATACACACATACCTTTGTCTATAGCAACACAATTCATAATTGCTCAGTCTTGAAAATGGCCTATACGTCCATCACTAGATGAACAGATAAAGAAGATATAGTATTTACTCACAATGGAATAGTACTCAGCCATAAAGAAGATAAATTTGAGTCCGTCCTACAAATCAGATGCATCTGGAGACCACAAAGTTAAATGAAATAAATTGGACACACAGGCTTAAATATCGCATGATTTCTCTTATACAAGAAGCCCAGAGTACAAATAAATTAACGAGCACAATAAAAGATAGATAATTGGAAACAGGGGGGCTAGATTTTTTTTTTGAAAATGGGAAGGAGACCGATAGGGGGCATAAAGGGAATTACATTTGTTACATACATGTACCAATTCATGAGAAATGTAAGCCTTATATACTGTAAACATGGGTCTGTAAAAAAAATTCTAGGATATTATGGAGTAATACACTGAAAGAACATGTAGTTACAAAGGTAACAAGCATGATGGCATTAGCACAACAGGCTCAGATCCCAAACCGTAAAGTTTCCCTCTCTTTGTATGGAAAGTTGGAAGAGAAACTAAAAGTAAAGTAGAACTTTAATTCCTGACAGGCAGCTCTATTTTTTGTACATCTGGAATATTCCATCCAATATTGGCAAAATGAATGTTTTACAACAAAAGCAGAAATAAAAATGTCATGAAAACAGCGTCTCTATGTGGGTAAAATGTTCCCTCCTAACTCTAGGGTACCTGTCTCTCTCTGCTGCAAAGCACACTTTCTCTCGGACAGAACATAACCAGCCCCATCTCTGTCTCCATAGAAAAGCAAGGTTCCTTCACGTCGTCGTTGGTGTGAGGAAAGAGAAACAAAGCCAAAGGCAGGTTGAGCTAAGGTCAGGTACTTAGAAATGCCAACACCTGGCAAGAAGCGAGAAAGCAAACTTGAGGATGGGCGGAGGTCAGAAAATCAGTGCAGTAGCCAGACACATCAGGTTCAAACCAGGACAAGCCAGATACCAAAGTCTGTGGGTCAAATCTGAGAACAGACTGGGCAGGGATATAGGAATAGGTGAGTTACAAGCACTAAGAAGGACATGAGATAGGTGTGGCGAAATCTACACAGACATTTTGCTACATTGGGACCTCTTAAAGGAAGCAGGAATCTGAAAATATTAGCAAAGGGACCAGAGCAACTGCTATAAAATGGAGAGACGGTTATGCAGATAGACACCACCCTTATAATCTCCAGTAGAAAGATCCACAAGGAAGGTGCATGCCAAAGATCGCCATCGCTACGGTTAGGACAAGAAATGATGTACGATATAACCATAGCACCCTTGGAGCACAAAGTAAGGTGGGTGTAATGCTTACGGCACAATTCATTCACTCGAAACACACACTGCATGCTTCACAGCCAGGCGCTGTGTTGAAAGCTGGGGCTAAAAAGTTAAACAAAACAGTCTGAGCTCTTACAGAATTCAGATAAAGAGACCAAAAGTAATTTCAGGGCACCATGACACATACAGTGCAAGGGCAAATCGTGGGGTGTTAAGACAGAAGGATGAGGGGAAGTTTCCAAAGCAGGTGAAATCTAGGCCAAGAGCTGAAGGAGTCATCAGGAGAGCCAGGGAGGAATGCTTCTCTCCTTACTCGGGTATTGTGTTTCATTGTTTTCCAGAGCATGGAGGGCTTGGCAAGAACTCAAAGGAAAACAACTAGGGGCTGACAGTGTAGCTCAGTGGTAGAGTGCTTGCCTAGCATGAAACAAAAAGAAAAAGAAAAGAAGGAAGCGAGGAAGGAAAGAAGGAAGAAAACAATCAGTTAAAAAAGAACAAAGGTCCCCAAAATATGACCTTCTGCAGGAAGGAAAGGTGGCTGCATGGTTTGAGTGTAACAAAGTAAATAAAAAGGAACAAATCAGTGGGCTACATTGAAAGATTCTGTCTCAAAAAGCCAATCAGTCCATCCATCAACCAACCAAAGAACTCATTCCAACAATGTGGGTGAGTCTCACAAGCACATGGCCTCCTCACTATGACAACTCCTTCCTGACAGTGCAGTCCTGTCTACGCAAGGGTCCCAAAGCTGATCTAGCTAAAGCCACTACTGAATGTCCTGACTGCCAGACATCACGCACTCCTATCCTATAAGGAGACCAAACTCTTCATAGAAGTTGGCAAGGTTGGATCACCTCTACGCTGGAAAAAAGATGAGTATTCATCTGGGATGATACCAATTCTAGATATCACTTTTCCTTTCCAGTCCACAGGGCCTCAGGGCAGCACTACTATTCAAGAACTTAAAGGATCCTACATACTGAAGTAAAATCTCTTGTAATAAAGTGGAACTCCAGGATCTGCAGGAATGGGTACATGACCACATGATTACTGATCCTATCACATATCACACCACCAAGAAGCCACTGGCCTGAAGAGCAATGGCCTTTTAAAGAGGTGTTGGGGGCACCATCTTGGAAATGATACTTCAGAAGGCTGTAGCATCATCTTCCATGGTGTAGTGGATTCTACGTTGGCAGCCAACACATGTTACTGTGTTCTCAGTTGGTTCTGCAAACCAAGAAATGGAAGTAGAAGGGTTCCACTTACTGTCACTCTCAGTCACCCAGTTGGGGAATTTGGGCTTCTTGCACTACAACTTTGAGCATTAGGAATCTAGAGATCCTTCTTCCCAGAAGTGGTAGCAATTCCATCAAGTGCCATAATTGGAATCTCACTGAACTCTAAACCGTGGCTGCCACTAGTCACATTAGAATCCTTGTACTAAGAGACCAGGAGACAAGGAAAGCAGTCACCTTATTGTCGGAGAAAATTGTCCATAATCATCAGTGGAAAGTAGCTAGGAATTCTGTTGGTGTATATGTGCTAACTATGTGGCCCACTGGGACATCTCTTGGTACTCCCTTACCATTTTAAAGGTAAATGCACAGGCATAGTGGACATAGCCAGAGAAAAGAAACCCTTCAGAGAGGAAGGTCAGAATTACTTAACTGGGAAAGACATGGATTTCTAAACAAGGAAACAAGAAAACCAGAATGAGTGGTAGAAAGGAAAGAGGAGGCAGAGTATTAGCTGTTATTTGGAGGTCAACTGTCACAGCAGAGATGGTCGTTCCTGCCACTAACTCCTCCCTTTAGATTCCCCAAGGAACAACACTAGAAGTCCTAGAGGAGTTAGTCTCAGGCCAAGCAAGCTTCTCATAAGAGGTAAGTAGAGGCAATAGCTCAAGGGGTGGACTGTACTGGACACTGCAGCCCTCACCCAGGTTCCCTCTTTAGGGCAAATTGCCTTTTCCAGAAGCTGCTGGAAACACCAGCTGCAGATGGCTCACAGATGTGTTCCTCCCTGGAATCTGCCCTCAGCCAAAGGAAATGATTGTCCAAGGCTACCATCTCCCCCTAGGGAGCAGCCCACACCAAAAACACAACTGACTTGTGGGTGTCCTTTAAAAAGCTAGAAATGTGTCTTTTTCAATGAGTTCAAAGAGCCCTTTTTCAACTATTTTTCTGAGTAGGAGTGCTCAGGGTTATGAAGGAAGTGGGCTAATTATGGTGAGATATGCTGAGGACCGTGGTTACTCCCTTCCTGCACTTCAGTTAAAAGACCACACGAGCAGATGTTCCCAGCTTTTTAAGATTCTCTCCATCTACTTCTGTAACTGCACACGTTCCGTCTCGGTCTGCCAGCTTTGCTAACTTGGGTCTCAAGCACTCTTCCCCGCTCCTCTCCTCACACCCAAAACTTGACCTTGCAGGGGTTTGATCCTGACCTCAATTATCTGATCTTCTTATCTTAAACGTTATAATTGCTGCTATTTGCAAAGTTAGAGGCCTTGTTTCTTTGCCCTGTCTTCCAAAATCTTTCTTCTTAAGGGTTAAGCATCAAGTGGCTTCTAAACACACCTGGAGTATAGAGTCCGCCCTCCCTTGCTCACAGGGGTTTTAGATTACAGTGATAAAGCACAGAGCACAGCTTTCAGCTGGGGGGGGGGGGCTCTTTTAAGAGCATGTGTGTGGTCCAGTTCCCACAGGTACCTGTCTCAGGTCTCAAAGTCACAGTGCACATGCCCCAGTGTCCGATGAGACCCGACAGTCTCAGAGCTGTCTAAATGCCTTTTTCTTTTCCTGTAAATGACTCTTGAGATTCACTCTACTGGCATAACATAGGAAACTAAAGAGCTCAACCTCAGAGAGATAATTATTTAAAAGCTAAAGCTCTTGTTTCCTCTTTAGTGTATGTTATCTTCCCTTATCTTTGACTTAAGTAACTTAATTAGCTGGAATCCAATGAGCATAATTGGTGTATTAGAAACAAAAATAATCACTAATATGATTGCTTAGAGCTTGAATTGAAAGCCTAGCTCTGCTCCTTTTGAACTATAATTAATTTGTGTTTGTTGTGAAATATGAGTACATTTTGAGTACATCAAAATACATTAGAGATCGGAAGATCCACCGTGTAGTTGAAATAGGTATTCCACGGGCCTCGATGGCTCAGGTGTACGTTTACTCCTCACTTCTGGTTCTGGAAAAAATTTTGAATTGGATTAAGTCAATTTTTACTTAAGTATTAAGTCAATAATTGATTGACTTATTTATTAAGTCAATAATTAAGTCAATTATTTTTACATAAATATTGCACTGTAATGGTTCTATGTCTCCTTTGCAGCCTTCCCATTTTTCTTATCTTTCCACCACTGTCCCATCTTGTCTCTCCCTCATCGTTCTGCACTGCCTTTCTTTCTTCTCGATCTCGTCCTCTCTCCCTCTGTGTGTGTGTGTGTCTTTTTCTCTCTCTCAGTTTCTCCCTTCATTTGGCCTTTCTCCAAATGCAGGCTGAAATGTTTCCTTTTTGAAATGACATCTATGCTAATTATTTTAGGGTAGGAAACCCCAAAGCATCAGAAGAGCGTGCATGCTGAAAATAGTACCCATCGAAGTGTCCACTGAGATGTGTGGTCTGACCAGTCGGAGAGTACTTTCGAGAGCAGCAGCATGAAATCTCTGGAGCAGTTGCTATACGATAAAGCTTGGGTCGTGTGGACCTGGAATCTGTAGAATGAAGAAGTTCTCGAGGACACAGTCCAGCGTGCTCAAGGATGATTCTTCAACTGTGCTATGGAGCGTCTTTGCCTCTTGGACCTCAGTCTCCTGCCATCAATTTTCTTTTTTTTTTTTTTTTTTTGTTCCTTTGAGACAGGGTCTCGCTATGCAGTTCAGGCTGGTCTTGAGCTCACTTTGTAGCCCAGGCTGTCCTCAAACTCACAACAATCCTCCTGCCTCAGCCTCCCACGTACTGGGATTATAGGCATGCACCACCACACCCAGCTCATCAGTGTTCTTTCTCTGAATTATATTTTTAAAATGGTACAGTACACCCACCAAACTTTCACAAATGGCACATATTTACCTGTGCCAGAAGGGACCTGTTTTGGTTTTCTTACCAGTTTGCTGGCAGAGATTGGATTATAAAACTGCCTTGAAAAGCTATAAAAGGATCTCTGGACCTGGAACCAGTGTACATTCACTGGGGGACAGAGAAGATGGGGTCCTCATCCTAGCATGTGGCTAGACCAGGGGAAGCTAACCACAAAACCAAGAGTGAGGAGAAAAAAACACAGCCACAGGTAGGACTGGCCCAGCGGCAGAGGACGTGTCGCAGTTTAATTGGCCAGGAAGCAGGAAGAACATTTATTTGCTTTTCTATTTTTCCTTCTCCATCTCTGCCCATCTTCCAGCTTCTGTGTCTCTGGGTTCTCTGGCAGGGTTGTGTCTTGGAGAAAGAAATCACGGGTTCACAGAGTGTAGAAAAGCAGCTCCAGGGTACCTCTTTCAACCTCACTGGAGGAAAAGCTAGTGAGTCTGGAGCCCAGAGGAGTACACTGACATTCCCTCCCACAAGGTAGCCATCTTGAATGTCACCAAAGAATGAAGGGCTTTTCAGCAACATTAGAGATCTTTAGGACAGGGAGGAAATGGTCATAAAACATGACACCCTGTCAAGAGAGGCAAGAGGAGAGAAAATGAGCACCTTATAACCAAAAAAAAGAAGGCAGCACAAAGAAGAAAATAGAGAAAAGGAAAGGAGGAAAATCAGGAAAGACAGAGGGTCAGGGGCTGGAGTATTTGGGGCTGTAATAATTCCACCATCCACCAGACCTCTGCTAAACTCATCTATTTTTTAAATGCTGTGGTTTCTACTCTCAGAGAAATGAAAACTTGTCCACCAAAGACTTGCACAATTATCTTCAGAGCAACATTAAAAATTGGAAAGAGACCAAGTGTCCATTAAAAGGAGAATGACGAAACGAAGCGTGCTGCATCCACCCGACGGACTCCTGGACAGCAAGACGTGCACCCGTGACCGGGGATGAGTCTCATGGACATGATG
Source organism: Dinomys branickii (assembly GCA_004027595.1). Classification (NCBI taxonomy): domain Eukaryota; kingdom Metazoa; phylum Chordata; class Mammalia; order Rodentia; family Dinomyidae; genus Dinomys; species Dinomys branickii. The sequence goes on along the minus strand of PVLD010025864.1, from coordinate 942 downwards.
CTGAGCAAAGAAAATCAGACAAAAATGAGTGCACGCTCTATGGTTCCAATTATAGGAAACTTCTACAACAGATGAAACTAATCTGTAGTGGAAAAAAGTCAGAACAGCAATTGCCTGGGGTAGACGACAGGAGGGATGGAAGGGGGAGGCAGAAACCGGAAGGAGGCAGGAGGGGGAAACTTCCTGTTTCCATGGTGATGTTCTGTATCTTGGTAAAGGTTTGAATTTCACACACGGGTGCATTTGTCAAAATTCACAGCAAAACAGACTTAAGATCTGCATCATTTCATTGCTTCTATATTTTTAATGTCAAGAGACAAAAGAACCACAAAAAATACTAAACTCTGGTTAATCATAGGCATGCAAGGTATTTAGAGCTGAGGCAGCATACTTTAAAGTGCACCCCGCCAAAAAAATAAGACGGGGTGGTAGAAGAAGAGATAGAAGGCAGGGAAGAAAGCAGAGTAAACTGTTCATTGTATTGTCTATGTGGGTGTTTGTTGTGAACTATTTCTACTTTATGTTTAAAACTTCATCAAGAAGGCTGGGCCCGGTGGGGCACACCTGTAATCCCAGCACTTGGGATGCTGGCAGGAGGGTTGCTGTCATTCAAGGTCAACCTGAGCTACACAGCGAAACCCTGTCTCAAAAATTTTTTTTCATTAAGAAATATGAAGGAAAAAATCACTACGGGGCATAAAGGAAAAAAGACTGAGCTGATGTGCACAGGGATTTTTTTTTTTATTTTATTTTAAAGACAAAAGAATGGAGACATATGAACCAGAAAAGCCATAAACAATACAGAAAATACAAAGTTATACAGAATATAGTAGGGAATTAGAACTGGATGTTGTATTACATAGTTATCTTCATATTAGTTAACACAAAAACATTAAAGGAAATACCAAATTATAGAGAAGATAGTAGGGAATTTGCACTGGA
>PVLD010025863.1:0-23085 GCA_004027595.1 Dinomys branickii | reverse complement strand
CTGATCAAAAGGTCCATCATCTGTGTAACCTGAGTAACAAAGATGAAGGTAACATTATGTAGGACAGCATCCAGAGCTAATTCCCTTCTATGTTCTCTATAATTCTGTATTTCCTCAGTCGTTTTTGTATTAGCAGAAATGAAGATAACTTTATATTATACAGCATCCAGTGCAAATTCCCTACTATCTTATCTATAATGTGGTATTTCCTTTAATGTTTTTGAGTTAACTAATGTGAAGATAACTATGTAATACAACATCCAGTTCTAATTCCCTACTATATTCTGTATACCTTTGTATTTTCTGTATTGTTTTTGGCTTTTCTGGTTCATATGTCTCCATTCTTTTGTCTTTAAAATAAAATTAAAAAGAAAAAAAAAAACAAAAAACAAATAAAGTGTCAGGAATGGGCTTGCTGAACCAAGAAAAAATAAATAAATAAATAAAAGGTAGAGGTTGGAAAAGGAGCTGTGGAGCAAAGGAGATGCAGATCGTGAAAATGGATAAAAAAGGACCCAATTATGCTTTGTCTAGAAGAAACACACACTAAATATGAACGCACGTATGTATTAATGGTGGTGCTATGAAGAGAGGTAAACCATTCTTACATTAATCAAAAGGAGTGCCTGCACTAATTTTGGAAAGAACAGACTTCAGACTGAGGAAAGGTGTCAGAGATAAGGATACATGATAAGTGTCTAGCCAGGCTAAGTGATTTTTAGAAAGAAGACTGTAAGTTAATAATATCCGAAATGAAAGTAGGAATATCATTATAGATCCCACGAACACTAATACAAAACAATAAAAGAATACCAAGAACATTCTGTCCCTGCACATATGATGACCCAGATGTAAGGGACCCATTTCTTGAAAATGGACTTGCAAAAATGCACAAAAGGAAATGATGTGAATTGATTTATATCTGTTAACATAAATTGAATGACAACTGTCTTAGTCACTTTCTTGTCACCTGGACACCATACCTGACACTCACAGCATAAGAGAGGAGAGGTACACGGTTTCAGTGGATTAGTTCAGTGGTTGGCTGATTCCAAAGCAGAAACGTCAGGGCAGAATGGCATGGCAGAGGAAAACTGTCCATCACTTGGTGGCCAGGAAGTGGAGGGAGAAAGAAGGATCCAGGGAGGAGAATGTACTCTTCGAAGTTGGGTTCCCTGACCTGGAACCAGGTCCTACTTCCAAGTGTGTGATTTTGGGGTACTTTTTAGTTCTAAATGATAATACCTTCCCAAACTGAAAGAATCTGCCTAGATTGAGCATGGGATTCTGTTGTGCATTTAAAGAAGAAATTATTCTTCCAGTAGATAGAAGCAAGCGGAATGCACCTTAAGTCATTCCAGGAGACCAGCATTGTCATGATGACAAAACCAGAGAAGGGTATTAAAGGGTTGGGGGAACCACCTACAGATAACTATCGGGAACATAGATGCAAAAATTCTCAAGAAAATATATTAACACATTGAACCCAGCAATATACAAAATGATGACATTCCATGTTCAAATGTGATTTATCCCAGCTATGCAAGAGTAGCTCAACTTTTGAAGATCACGGTAATTTATCATTTAAGTATGCTAAAGAAAAAGATCATGGGTAGTATCAATCAATGGAAAAATTGATAAAATTGAACATACCTTCATGCTTGAAAATTTTCAACAAACCAGGAAGAACGGGAAACGTCTTTGAGCTGATGAAGAACACCTAAAAACTTCTTACAGCTACCAACGTACTTGATCAAGCTTTTCGAAGATCAGGAGCAAGACAAGAATATTCCCTCTCATCATTGCTTTGAGAGATTGAATTGGAAGCCCTATATAATACAATAATGTGGGGGCTGGGGATATAGCTCAGTGGAATAAGCGCTTGCCTAGCAAGCGCAGGGTCCTGAGTTTGATCCCCAGTACCGCAAAAAAAAAAAAAAAGGTTATAATACAATAATGTAAGAAAGGAAAGTAAAATGTGTATAGATTAGCAAAAGTGAATAAAACTCTTTGTTCACAGATGACATGATTATCTACATAAACAATCTGAAAAATAAAGCAGTCTAGAACTACGTGACTACAGGAAGGTCATATGATATAAGGTTCACATGCTTTCCTTTCATTACAGCAATGAACGAGTGAATTTTGGAACAAAATTGTATTATGCTTATATTAACATTATCCAAAATAAAATAATTATGTATAAATCTAATGATATACATATAAAGTCTAAACAAGGAAAACTAAAAATCTCTGATGGAAATTATCCAATAAATAAATAAATAAGTGGAATGAATCAATACTGTCAAGATTTCAGTTATTCCCAACGTGACCTCCCAACTTAGTTAAAATAAACTCAAAATAAAATATAGACTTACATGTGAAACAGAAAAACCATAAAAGTACTTGAAGATAGCATAAGAGAAAATCTAGATTACCTTGGGCATGGCAATATATTTCCATACAAAAAGATATGATCTAGGAAATAAATGATTGATAAGTTGGACTTCATTAAAATTGTAAAATTCTGCTCAGTGAAAGACAATGGCAGACAAGCCACATGCTGGAAGAAAATATTTCCAAAACACATACCTGATAAATGACTCTTACCCAAAATATATAAAGAACTCCTAAGACAGATTTAAAAGTGGGCAAAAGGGCAGAACAGATACAGCACCAAAGAAAATGTACAGAAAGCAAAAAACATATCAAAATGTTCAACATCATATATCTTTAGAACATTTCAAATTAAAGCAACAACAAAATATCATTGTATACCTATTAAACTATCCAAAATCCAAAACACAACACCAAGTACTGGTGGAGCAATAGGAATGCTTATTCACTGGTGGCAGGCATGCACAGTGATATACTGTGGAAGCTAGTATGGAAAATTTTTATAAAATTAAGCATGTGTAACCCTTAGTATGTACACAAACGAACTGAACACTTACACGTACACAAAAACCTTAAAGATGTTTATAGAACTTTCACCCTTAATTTCTAGATCTTGGAACCAACTAACACAGTCTTCCATAAGTGAGAAGATAATTAAACTGCTACATATCCAGAAAGTGAAATATTATTCAGAACCCAAAGCCAACAAAAGGCATGGTGGAACCTTAGGTGAAAGAACCAAACCTGGAAAGGTTTTATATTGTATGATTTGTGTTATGCGACATTCTGGAAAAGATAAAAATAGAGAGACAATAAAAAGATCAGTGGTTGCCAAGGGCTAAGAGGGTGAGAGCGATAAACAGACAAAAAGCAGAGGATTTGTAGGGTAATGTGACCATCCTGCACAGTATTATATGGGATAAGTGTTGTTATATTTGTCAAAAAGCATCCAATATCCAAGAGCAAGAGTTAACCCTAATGTGAACTGTGGACTCAAGGTGAGGAAGTGTCAATATAGTTTCATCCATTATAACAAATATACCATGCTACAGTGAGTTCAGTACATGGTATCTGTCTATACTTTCTGCTTTATTTGATCTAAACAAAATGCTGCAAAAGCAAAATTCATTAATTTAAAAAACCTATGATTCTTTAAAATTCTCTGGAAACAAGTTGATATTCTTCATACAGCAAAAGAAAAAAATGACAGCATTTCTTCTGCCTCCTCAAGGAAGGAAGATAGCTGCAGTAGCTTTTGAATTAGGAGGCAGGATGCATTTTATATTAATGCGACTACATATATTTGAAGTGTTACCGTGATTTCCCAAGTTCACACAATACTAGCTACTGGATCCATTTGCCATGGCAACATTATCTTGATGAAATGTGGGCTCCTTATCAAAATGAGTCACGCTTCGGGTAATGACAGTGTGATTCTCTTTCTAGAGCACTGCAGCAACTGATTTTTGTGTTGGGAAAAGAGGGAATGTTTCATGACTGTGTGGGTTGTAAACAGAACAAAGGGGTTATCTGCAATTCAGACTAAAAATAAGCTGCAGAGTTAGCAACAGCATTTTCACTAAGGCCGTGCTCCAGAAAAGCTTCAGTGAAAATTTATGTTTGAAATTTTCCTAAAGAAAACTTCAAGCATAACACAAAATTGCACCCTGCTTAGGTCTTTTTCTGTATAGCCTGTCACTGGTAAGCTTATTTTCCCCTTTGTGTAATAGTCAGATGGTAAAATTCCCCGAAGTCTATTGTTACAGGGTATTAAGTGTCTGAACTCAGGGACTTAAATCCCCTGTCCATCCAGGAGCAAACAGTAACGCTCTTAGCAGACGTGCTCGCAAGAAGGGCACTGCTATAAATGCACAGCAGGAATTTATTATTTAGCTTTCTAGATGGTTAATGAAAATAGGACACATTACAATGAAAAAAAATTGTGTTAACATCTGGTAACAAACTTCATGACCTAACACTCTGTGTGTTTCCTTGTGTAAATGTAAAATTATGACATCTTTGTATATAATTGGCATATTTTGTCACTTATAATAGTATTGCTAAACACAACAGCAAAAGCACCCTTATGGGTGTGCCTCTGATATACGACCAAGCTCATCATACATTGAATAAGCATAACTTCTCTTATGCTGTCATCTGCAAAAGAGGTTTTTAGGCCCATTTCTTACTGTGTATCTACTTTGCTGCCTGTACTATATAATCTCTTTCTGCACAACAAAAGTGTGAAGGAGCAATGTTTGTGGATGTGGCATGTGTCCTGATACTTTATTTGACAGCAATGTCCCAAACTTTTGATATCAGCACTGCACTAGGCTTGTAAAAATTATTAATAATGCTAGTGTGTTTATATGGGTTATATTTATTGCTATATGCTTTATTGAAAATTAAAACTAAAAATTAAAATGTTTATTAATTTAATATAAAATAACAAAGTAAAATCACTACATAGTAACATAAGTAACGCATTTGTATGTGTGAATAAAAGCAACTATATTTTCCAAAACAAAGAAAATTTAGGAAGACAAGTGATACTTTTTTACATTGTTGCAAGTTCCTGTGATGCATGGCTTAATAGAAGACAATAGATTTCCATATCTATTTCCATGTCCAGTCACTAACAGTGTGTGGTTTTGATGGAAGCATATGAAGAAAATGTGTTGTCCCATTGATACGTGGTTGGAAAAGGGGAGATAATTTAGTAGTTTTTCAGAGAATAGTGGAAATTGTTCTTTGGTATGACACACACTCAACAGTGAAAGTTTCTTGAAAGCTGCAAAGTGACATGTTTACACAGACCTTCTAATGTAGGCACATTCATCATGTCATATCAAAAGTTAAAATTCGGTGGTATCATCCCTAAACTCATGAGAAAAATTTTCAAGTATTGGGAAGATATCAAGCTCATGGAAGGCAATACAAGTATCCAAAGTTTTTATTTTTACTCGAAAGCTTGAATTTTATCATGGGCAAAAATAGTGTTGGCTGTTTTTCTTGAAATGACAGGCTTATTTCATTCATTTTCAGGAAAAAAGCTTGTCAAGGACCAAAGCCTGAATAACCATAGCTTGTCTGTCAGTTGTTCTATCAAGTAAAAACAGCGCTCCCTGAAAAACGCGTCTGGTTCGTCCCGCAGCTCTGCCAGCAGTTGCTTTTCCTCGTATGACGGAGAGAGCACAAAGGTGCTTGTGTACTTCTGTTTTATTGTGCGATGTGAAGTCCATTCAAAATCGGTAATCAAACTTTATAAAGCCAGCGATCAAAATTTGTAATTTTAATTTGTACTGCTTCACCTAGTACATTTTTAAACAAAATAGAATTAAAGCATGAAACGGAATGTATTAGGCCTACAAAGTATATAACCGTACAGCCTGGTGCCACTGTTTTGGGTTAGAGGGAGGCATCGGTAATTTTATCTATCAATGCTTGTGAGCTATCAGTTAAAATGTCGGTGTAGTGATGAAGTCAACCAGTAGGTAGTACCGTTCTGAGAATGTTTTGATGTGTAGACTCCCTGGAGGGTGTCTTGTGAATCCCAGGGTTCTGTGGTCCAACATTTGAGACCGTGCTGCTTGTTCTTCACAGGTGTAATGCACAGATCATGTTTATCTGCTGGGAAGCAATGTGTCTCAAATATTAGTGGCTTAAACAAGATGTACTATTAATTCTCGTAATTCTGGAGCTGATTTGGGTCAGAAAAGAGTCTTTTATTCTGGCAGTGGCATCCGAGCCACCTTTTGTCTTCCTTACTCTTACTACTCATGGAGGCCTTCAGTGGTGAGACCAGCGGAGGGGTGACTGGGGACCCTTCACCGTTAAACAGTTTTGCTTGGCTAATTTGGGCTTTCTTAGAGCACAGTGGTCTTTAGGTAATTAATTTTTATATGTAAAGGTTTTCTTTGTTCAGGGTCTTCTAAGATGTGGGAAATGAGTGATTTGGTTCAGTTGTCAAAATATCCTTTCTGTTGCAATTTTTTGGTCAAAACACTCATAAAAACACCCAGATTTAATGGCAGGGAATGTAGACCCATTTCTTAATGAAAAAAGGTGAAGCAATTTGTGACCACTGTTAATCAACCATGAAGTATATAACTCTGAAAACAAGTTGTTACTTAGAATTGCCCAAATCTTATAAGACTCGGTTTCCTTGTCTGTAAAATGGGGGATATTAAGAGACCCTATCTTAGGTGGTCTCCATGAGTGCTAAATGATCCAATTATACAATCCCTAATATTGTGCTACTGAATAGTATAATTTGTTGTGTTAAGCATTACAGTTTTTCTTACTTTTATTATTTTTAATGCCACTCTTTCATCGGAGACAAAAATTATCCATCGATCTATGGTTTTAATTCAGCTTATGGTTTCAGAATTTCAGTAGGCTCAGATTCCTTGAATTTTAAATTTTTCTCCCTTTATGTAGTTACCATATTTGCATGAATTTTCTATTCTTGTTATTCCCATGGAAACACAGAGGAGGACTGCAGAGCTAGGAAACATCCCTCTTCCCAGGGCATACTTGGGATATGGTGAATGGAAACCTTGTATTGATATTTAATAGTGAGCAAGTTTCAACTCAGTTATTGTGCAAGTTGTGGGATGTGTTACCTAGATCGTGACCAAAATCATAAACTCTGATATGCATTGGCCAACTTGGCCTTGATGGAGAAACTTGTCTGTGATGTCTCCTGCCCATTGGTGACATTCTGTTTAAGGATATGCTTTTTAAAATTCTACTTTTTACTCAATATGCCATTTGACAGTGTGATGCAACCGTTCAGCTTTTTCTGCTCTTTAACTTTTACTATGGAGCTCCAAAATCAAATGTGAAAAAATGGTCCTGCACCACATATGAATAAGTTAGAAATGATGTGATATCCTTCCCAAGTCCATGAATGGGGGAATGTCTGTTTAGGGCCTATCCAGCTGAATAAATACTTTTATTGGTAAATCTAAAATACTTTATCCTGATGTACGGTAAGTGCGCACCTAAACTGTGCAACTAAAGTGTTTGAAACTAAATTCATGACTAAGTCATAAGCAACTGAGAATCTGTACAGACTAAAAGCGTCTGGTAACCTTAAAATGACTTCGGTGTATTTTTTCCTCCATTAACCTTGGTAAATGGTACAAATGAGCCTAGATCAGCATGCGCCATCTCTCCAGCTCTCACCCTACACTGTCTGTATCTCCAAGGCTGCAGCTTTTGACTTCCTGCTGGCAAGGTGGTACGCTTTTACTGAAAAGTTGGCTTTCAGTGAATAGAATTTGACGAAAATAACGTTGTTCTTTGTTAATAGCGATTGTAACTCTAACTTTAAATTTTCTCCCTTTTAGGTAGTGGGAAAAAACCGTAAGTATTCAAGAAAACATCCCACCACCTAAGTCACATTATGTTCAGAATATATCATCTCGGTTTCCTTCCTGAGTCTCGCGAGTTATAAAACTGTCTCCCGTCATTGGAACAATCTCTAGTAAGTCTTCTATTGAGGCACCAAACTTCCTATATTCAGAGTCAGCCAGAAATGATCTGTAGGCCTCCACCCTCTCCTGCTGCCACCTCACATCCCTGACCCTTGAGTTTCTGATAAAGAGAACCCTCACACTTCGGCAGTTTCAGATGAGAATAACAATGAACTTGAGCAGATGAAAACACTTTTGCAGAAAATTGCTTCTGTTTTCTTCGTGGCTATCAGTGGACTCAGTTATCTTCTACCAAAGCCATTTGGTCTCCATGCAAAATACCACGAACCAGAGATGACTTCATTTTCAAAGTCACAGGGCTGTCCCTACTGAACACCAAGACTCACTGTAAAGTAACTCCAGTTAATATAGACAGCGTGGTCTTAGCAGAAGAATAAATGATTAGAGTTAAGCATGAACTACTTAGCACCCTTACACTAGTTTATCACTAGACTCTTAAACTAGTTTATCACTTTGCTTTGATTCAATGTTATCTCCTGCTTTGTTCACTGTCTCTTCTGGACTTGTAGTCCCTCAGGGTGGTAAGTTACAAAACATCTTTTACCCTTTGGGAGGGCTCTGTGCCAAGCCTCTGGCCTCAAGTAACACTTTCCCACTCCCTTCGACCCCTGCATATGTGTAGCTGTAACACACAGCCCTGACATTTCTGTCTGCTACTTGGTGCTCCTCATTGGCTGGTGTAGTCGGTCATCTTATAATCCCAGGCTGAACTGAATAAGCGCGGTGCTGGGTGTTGGAGGCCCACCTGAGGATTGTTGCTAGTAGTATAAGAGAACTGGAAAAGACGTTAGTTTGTTTAGAGGCTGAGAAAAGCTGTTGGGAGCTGCTAGAAGCTGTAAGGAGCTGTTGGTACTGCTGGAGGAGCTCGTCATGCCGGCTTTCCTGATGGACTTGGCTATTTTCATCCTCCAAGGAGCTCAGGACCTTGTTGGCACTGAGAATGGCTTTGGTTCATTTTGGAAGAGCTCTGGTCCTCACTTCAAGCATTGTTTCCTGGCTCTGGAGGGGAAGGCAGTGCAGTACCAGTCTCCTGGAGAAGCCTGCTGCATTGGCTTTCCTGATGGGAACTCAGCTGTCTTCACCACTGGAGGAGCTCAGGATCTCACTGTTGCTAAGGATGGCTGTGGTACTTTTCAGAGGAGCTCTGGTTCTTACTTTGAGTGTCACTTCCTGGCTCCAGTGTGGATCCCTCAGCCTGCTAGCACAGATCGTTCATCCTGCTGGCACAGAGTTGCCAGCTTCCGTCTCTGCCCTTTGGGGCTTTTCAGTTTACATTTGTGAAGCAGGCCTGCATGAGATATTGTCGTGGACTCTAGGCCTCCAAATGGACTTGTAGGTGGCATTGTATGGGCTCTAGGTCTTCAGCTGGACTCACGCAGGACATTTCTGTGGGATCCAGGCCCTTAGCTGGATTCTTGGTCTATAGGGTGTGAACAGATCTCCTGCACTCTTTTGTGTATAATACTTTGGGTGACTATTAAAAATAATCTTATAAAATATGTGTCCTGTATCATATTGCTCCCCTTGCAAATATCCCCCAAAACCAAGGACAAAAGCTGGTAAACTCCATGAAAGTGAAGAGTGTGCATACTCTTGGTCAATGTTGTTTTCGTAGTATTTCTTATAATGTCAGGCATGTAAGTGCGTGGTATATATGTTAACTGTGATTCAGCAGATTATCTTGCCTGCATTTGGCCTTCACCTCTTCATAATCTCTATTTATACATTTTGTTTCATGTTCCACTGTATGTGTTTAATTATTTCTTTCATGTGCATGTCAGTGCTGCCTGACCTTAATTGAGTAAGACATTGTCTATTTAATCAATTTTTTCCATGTCCAGAACAGAATAGCTCCTGTAACCATACTTTTAAATTCCAAAAAAATTCCTCTGGAATTAAATTCTTTTAAGATCAAGTATAGGAATAATAGAGTTTTCCATTTATATTGTCTGACACTTTTTGTTTTTTACTCATTAAATATTAAGTAGCATAAAATGTTACTTCTGAGAAAATATTGACTAAAGATACTGCTGAGAGCCTGGGGATGTAGCTCAGCATTTGAGCATTTGCCTAGCATGTGTGAGGCCATGGGGTCTGATCCTCAGCACCACAAAACCAAACCAAAACAAACAAAACAAAACAAAACAAAGCCACTAGAGTGGCTAATGAATCTGACACTGTTAGTTCTAGAGGCATCATTTCTTACATACAGGCATTTTTGGCTCCAGCCAAATGTCAGCTTGAATGCTGGCTGTGCCTCTCACTTCATGGTGCCAAGTCTGAGTTTCTGCATCTTTAAAGTGGGTTTAATGAAACTGAAGTCCTCAAGGGTCGTACAAGGGATAAAGAGGAAATATTTGATAACACTGGACATGTGGCATGGTGATTTATGACAGGTGCATTACTATTTTCTTCCTGACAATTTACAGTTAGTTAAGATAAAATAAAAGATTCATTCATTAAGGTAATGTGTCTATATGCAGTATTTACTGGATTATTTCTTTTGCCAAAGAGAGATACTGTTAAATAAATGTAAAAGTTTCTAGGCCCTTGATTAACATCTTGGACAAATAATGTTGTATGCAGCAGATAAATTAACTGTATGTTACGGTTTACCGAAATGGAGAACTTTGAACTGGACTTGAGTGTCAGAGGCAACAACTCTACATAGAGCCTGCTTGTGACTGGGTGGCAGCTAAGAAGTTCCCTTCCATCATGAGCTGTAGAAAATACTATTTAAGCTAAGGATGATTGACCACCTTAGAGTGTGGGATGTATCATTTTATTTTATAGCAGACAATTACTTCTACCATATGCAATATAAAGTACCATAGTTAACGTTGCAAATGAAATCTTTGAAAATACATATGCCTATCTTTAAAGAAAGAATTGCAATCATGTAAGTTGGAAATGAGTTATCCTAAAATCTCATTCTTGAACTCTATCACTGTATCTTTATGCAAATGAATAATTTCACCTCAAAATGATTTTATAGAAATCACACACAAAAAAGTAGCTTCATAGCAGTTTTCAAAAGTGTATGACACTTTGTTTTGGAATTCTTTAAAAATAGTATCAGAGAAAGTTGAAGAAATTCTGTTATGTTATTCCTTATATGATAACTACAAATTAAGGAGTCATTGAATGAATACTTAAAGCTGGGTTAGCTTCTTGTAGGAAAATTACACACACACATGTACACAGACATACACCCTCTTATTAATACTGTGATTTCAGGAGGCCAAATTCATGTGTCTCAGTCATAGACACAACTGTATGATTATAATTCTTTCCTGGGGCAAAGCTGGGCTGCAAGCATGACTGTGGATCATAGCAAATTTGAAAATCACTTTGTAGGTAGTCAGACTTGGAATTAGAAGGCAAAAACCCAGTTTTTGTGTTTTCTTTTACTAGAACTCCCTTTGGGGAATGTTACAGCCCTCTCCTGAAGGGGTAAGAAGTCAAACAGATGCTAGAAATACTGTTTCCGTACTTCTTTCTCTGGAAGGGATTGGGAATTTTCTCTATGAAAACCTGGGGCACTTTTGGGTGCTTGTGTGTGTTTATGACATAGACTGTCACAATTGCATATTAAGATTTTGTTTAATGTCTCTCTTCCTATATGTATATAGGTAACTTTTTTTGGGGGGTGGTTTGTGGTGCCGGGGTTTGAACTCAGGACCTTACACTTGCCAGGCAAGTGCTTATTCCACTGAGCTATATCCCCAGCCCTATATAGGTAACTTTTGACTATATATGTATAGGTACCTCTATGACAGAAGATGTGATACATCCACATGTGTATTTTTCTTAATGTTATATACATATGCATATACATGTGTGTATATACCTCCCCACACATTCCTCATGAAAGGTAAAGAGATGAGAGGGAATAAACATACAGTAGAAAGAAGCTTCAAGCTTCTTTGTGTGAGAAGTCTGACTAGTCATAAAATCCAAGATAGAATGCTATGGGAAAGAAAGAATATCATCCAACTTACTGATGGTAAATTGCCATCATTTCTCTTTCTGTTAGATCTTTTACTACTATATAATATGCTATGTCATCAAAGTCAATAGATAACTTCAATATTGATTCATCACATCACCTTTTACAATGTTAAGTTAGTATGACTATCCCCTAATGGGTGCATTTGTCTTTTCATACAGTTAAGCTCCACTTTTATATTATATTTATTTATTTCTTGCTTACAATTCACGTTTTTTTTTCTATGAAAGACAGGGGTGACATTGTCTTATAAGTTCCTCTATGTGCTTGATTGTGACCTCAGAAGCTACAGTAATAAATGCCGTCAGTACATAAACATCTTTCTATGTCTTTTGTTTTCCCCTTCCTTCCTTCCTTCCTTCCTTCCTTCCTTCCTTCCTTCCTTCCTTCCTTCCTTCTTTCCTTCCGTCTTCTCTCTCTCTGTTTTGGAGATCAAAACCAAGAGCACCTACATCCAGAAGTAGAGTCCCATTCATATTTATTCATCATCTACATAAAAATACATTGATAACTTTATTATGGTATATAGTTCCTATTTACTGAGTATTATACAAACTAATACATTTACAGTATTTTTGAATAAAGATTTAAAAAGATGCAAAAATAGAACTATGTTAATTCAATTCTGAAGTTCATTTTAAAAGGAAATATCTTGCAGTAATCAAATAATGTATATGCAAATCACATGTGTGCCTATTGTTTATTGACTTTATTAGCTATTTGTATTTATACATTCTTTTTCCTGTTCATATTCTCTGATAAGTAATATGGGAAGTCAATACAGAGTGAATATGTCATCAAAGATTTTCTAGATAAAGTAGCTGTTCTCTGAATTTAATAAAACTACAGAAAAAAGAAATGTTATTTATAGTTGCCCAGACAACTGTAATATAGAGAATATTAGATAAGTTCATACTTTCACTTTTAATCACTTTAAAAATTCTAATTGAATTTATCTGCTCCAATTTATACTATAAGTAGTGCATATTTGTTTAGAAAACAGAAATACCTTGAATTGCTTAAGGGTTTTGTGTTTCTCTTTGTGTTTGTTTTAGCCATTCTTACCTGTAAGAACTCCATTCACTTGTGCTTAGGGTTTTGCACACATAGTTGTTACTTAGTGACTGAAAGGTAGCAGTGAATATACTGATATACAGCTTTCTTAAAACATTGAAACACTGTTGTCATAGTATTTCATTTTTATTACTAATAACTGTTATTACCTAGAAAGATTGAATTATGTTGGATTAGTAGTAACTTTGCCTTTATTGAACCTTAGAAGAAATGAATGGCTTTTCTAAAACATAGTACTTGAATCTATGCAGATTTGAGTTAATAGACTGAAGAGTTCCCTTGTGCCTAATATGTTGGGGTATGCATGCGTGTGTGCGTGCTTGTGTGTGCGTGTGTCTGTGTGTGTGTAAAGGAAGCGTTGTTTGTACTCATTTACTCGTTTCTTGTGCACATCACTGCTCTGTGTCCAGCGCCAGCAGCTGCCCTCTCTGCTGTTTCTGCCCAGGTGGGAGGAAGAGGACCCTGTCTCCATGACAACCGTGTGTCCACCGGGAGTCTGCTCAGCGCTAAAGATCTAAGGGCTGATGAGGGAATGTTTCTGAGGAAAATCCCACCTCAGGTCCCGCTCTCTAGAGCAGTTTGTTAAATTATGTGTGCATTTACCCAGTGCTATGAGCTCTTATATAATTCTGTTAACCCCAAATCCATGCATCCCAACTATTTCACAAACAATAAAAACACATCACAAGTATTCTTCTAGCCTCTGGCATGGAATTTTACATCCTTTCTCCTGAATTATATTATCTTTCACTTCATCTCAGTTTTCCAATTCATTGAGATGATTCAAATATTAATGACCATTGGAAAGACAAAAGCTCCTTTAGCCTTGCAATGTTGTTGTGATACATTATGAATATTTGAAACAAAAGTGTCTTTGCTGTGCTTTAGCAGCCTTACTGGTGTATCTGACACTGTAGCATAAAGAAACCTGGTTTGCCATTTGACAAATGAACAATGTAAATTTACATTAATACTTTGGGGTGAGGAACTCATTTAAAATTGCCACATTCTGAGCAACATTTTACATATTCTTATTTTTTAAAAAATAAACTCCTCCCAGAACATGAATATTTTTTATCTTGCCTGCTGTCTATCTCTACTAATGGTCATGGGCTGGCACAGCTCTGTGTACCTTCTCTCATGGCAGGCTCTCCAGGCTTGTGGCTTTGACCTGCACCCACAACCAAATGAATGACAATTTGTTTCACCAGTGTTTTAGCCTCACTTTAGCAATATGTGGTGGTTTGATTCGGAGTGAATTTGGATAAACTGGAACTACATCTCCCAGAAGTCTCTGTCTGGTATGGCTTTGGCTTAGCTTTGTTCTTTCGGAGAATGGCAATATATGTCCTTAGAAGAGCATGAGGATGGTTTTCAGCTGGCTCAGGCAATATGCTCTGTTGTGCCTGCTGCTGTGGATCTTGAGGTCCCAGGGGCCATCTGATCTGCTTCGCTAGCTTCCACCATACCCCCTCCTTCGCCTTCTATGAGGCTGACGTGAAGCTCCATGTTGCAGCGGTCGGCTTCTTTTCTGCAAGTCACACACATTTTTGGATCCTTTGTTTTGTGTTCTCTAGATCCTATCCAGATATGTATGCAAATTCAAAAGGAGAAAGAGGAAAGTGTATATTTATACAAGAGAGTTTTGTCTATGTTTTCCTGTAAAATAAACAGGTAAAGACTCAGCAAATTCAGAGATGATTAGACATTAACTATGTCTACTATCACTTTGCAATTTCAGAATATGTACAAATATTTACCGGAAAAGGCTGTCTGCCATCTATATAAGAAGGCTGTTATTTTGTGCTTGCAATGGGATTAAGCTAGCAGTTAATGACATGAAAATTCGGGGGATGTTCCTGATGTGTTTGAAAGCTGACATACATTTCCAAATAACCTACAAGTCAAAGAAAAATCACAATTAAAATAGTTTTTGGAAAAAAGAATGGATAAAACAGTACATATAAAATATGCAGAATATGATGGAAACTATGCTCTGAGGAAAATTTATGTCCATAAAAGCATACATTCAAAGCTGAATCCATGATCTAAATTTTTATCTCACAGACAAAAAAAACAATAGAAAATAAGAACAAATAAAGAGCAAAATTTAATAAATTAGAAAACAAACATATAATTGAGACATTCAGCAAAACATAAAGTTGATTCTTTTGAGGAGACTAATTAAATTGATAAATGCCTCTCAAGGCTGACAAAAGCACTAGGAGGAGGAGACACAGCAAATTGTGTTAGAGGAAAAGGTGAGAGAGTGATGCTTTCTATTGACAGTAATGTTGCAGCAAAGGCATTTATTTGAGTCACCCTTGGAGGCTGGATGCAGAGACAAGCAAATTTTTTGGGGGTCTGGCGGTGGGCACCCAGTACATGACAGAAGCCTGATCCCGAAGGGCAGGAGGGGAGAATAGTCAGACAGTTCTAGTTCCAGGTCTAGTTCCGGGTCAATGGGGGGTGGTGATGATATGATTTAGTGCAGCTATAGAAAGACCACAAAGCCTGGGCTCAGCTTGTGACAAAGGAACAAAGGTGTTTGACACTTTATGTAGGGGACAAGCAGTCTTATGAAGAGCATGGGGCGGTATCTGGTTAGGTAACTGGGACAACATTTACAAGAAACAAACAAGGAAATAGAAACTTAAGTTTTAAAATGAACACAAAATGGTGTTGGTTTAGTCTTCTTTCCCATATCAGTAATAAAAAGACAAAACGTATGTTTATGTTTGCAGTTGCATTTTTGGGAAGTCTATGATTTTTGTTTCCTTAGTGCACACTGGAGAGTCAACAAGGGCTACACCAGATAATGACCTTGAAGGTGTGGTGGGAGGTGTCCAACACTCAAAATTTACCACAGAAAATTTACCATGTGATGCATCTTCCCCCACTTCAGTTTGGTCAATAAGAGTAGACATACATTTACAGAAAGGTTGTGTTGCCTCTTAGTTAACATAAATATACTTGCATCTTATTGTGTATTGATGACAACTAACTCCTCTCTCCTCTAACACGAAGCAAGAAGTCTATACTAATAGACAAATCTAAAATAATAAGCAAAGTTTCCAAAGTTTCTGCCAGAGTACTATTTAACTACAAAGCAAAAATATAGATGAGGAGAAGGGAAAAAGGGAACTACAAACAAAACTTGGAAACAAGTTAACAAAGTATCTAGTAAGATCTTACTTATGGATAATTATCCTTCAGTGTAAATAGAATAATACTTCCTAATTAAAAATATAGTTATGTATTTAAAAAGAAATGTATTTAAACACAAATGTATTTAAAATGAAGATGTATTTAGAAAGAAAACCTAAATCTGTATTGCTTATGAGAAATTCATTCCTCTTTTAAGACCATTCATAGACTACAGCGAAGGATGGAATAAGATATTTCATGCAAATAGAATCCAAAAGAAAGTAGGAATAGGCAGAGTTAAATAAAATATACTTTAAAACTTAGAAAGACTATTATATCATAAAAAGAGAATCAATTTAGCAGGATGAAATAACAATTCTAAAATATATGTACCAATATTAGGGCACTGAAATGTACAAAGCAAATATTGTTAGAAATGGAGAGATGGACACTAGTGAATGACTAGCTAGGGATGTAACATTCTGCCCTCAGTAATGATGGACAAATAATAGAGGAAGAAAATCAACAAAAAACATACTGCATCCCAGCCCAAACAGAACCCATGCACTGCTATAGAACATTGCATTGTAAAGCAGATGCACACATGTGCTTCTTCTCAGCACACAAATTATAAAGCAGGGATCATATATGCTAAATGATAAAACAAGTCTCAACCAATGTTAATAAAAAAATCAAGTAATTTTTCTGATCACATGCAAAAATAAGCAAACAAACAAACAAATTAGAAATCAAGGACAAAACAACCTTGGAAACTCTAAACTGCGTGGAACAACTTACTTTGAAGAAGCAATAGATCAAGGGAGGAAGCAAGAATGAAGTTAAAAGATTTGTAGAAATAAATGAAAATAGAGATACAGCATACCAAAACTATGGGGTACAACAAACAGTATTAAGTGGGACTTTTTTTTTTTTAACCGATTAAACCAAATATTTATTTGCATTTCACGATACTCTGGAAATAAAACAATGGTATTATGGCCTGCGCCAGGGATGAGGGGAGGGTGCATTTAGATAGTGCGTACCAGTAGAACATTAGTTGGTTTTAGATGAAAATTTATTTTTTCATAAAAACAAAAATTTTGTCTTTTTGAGACAGGGTCTTGCTGTGCAGTTCAGGTGGCCTTGAGCTCACTTTCTAGCCCAGGCTAGTCTCGAGATCGCAGTGATCCTCCTGCCTCAGCCTCCCAAGAGTGCTGGGGCAAAAATTGTTTTAAATTGTTAACGGCCTGCAGTGGGGGAGCTGTCCCACAGTCAGTCTTCATCTGAGTCGCTGAAACCCATGAACTGGCACACAGCATCATAGTGAAGCTCTACCAAATGATCATCTCTCCGCAGCTGAACCAAGGCCTGACTCCAGGCTCTGTCCCTGCCCAGCAGATGCCCCACCTTTCCAGCCTGTGGCCCCAACACCACCATCACTCGATCTCCCTTGTCCTTGGGAACCAGGGTCTCAAGCATGTCTTTCCTCACGCCCTCCAGGACTTGGCCTTTAGCTGTCCTGCACATATATGTGTCTGGGCTGACGACGTCTTCGATGGTCATCTTGGTGTTGTAATACCGGCCGTCCTCGTACAGCTTGTTCATGAAGTGAACGTGCAGGTCCCTGAACAGCCAGTGCCGACTCCTGCTGGCCGCGGTCTCTCTCTTGGCTGCAGGCCCAGTCTGTCGGTCTGGAGAGTGTTTTCGCTTCCTCTGTGACTTCTCCTGAGGGTCACGCAGGTCTTTGCTCTCGAGGGCCTTCTGTGACAAGGCCGTTCCATTGTGTTTTCTGGAGCAATTTGTGCTTGCCTGGACGAGGTGCAAGGAATTCTTGTCAAGCTCCTGCTGGCACACAGGTCGAAGGCAGTAGCTGCTAACAGTCACTGTGTGATGGCGCACTGCTAGCCGAACCATGCCCAGCACGTTGTCAGGATCAAGGCTTTCCACCTTGCCGTAGAGGTGTTGATAAGGGCCGGAAAGGACCACCACAGTGTCTCTGGGCACCAGCCCTTGAGTTGGGTCTTCCCTGTCCTCCTGCTCCCCATCTGGCCTTGGTGGGCAGTAGCAGCCACTGGAAGCCTGGGACTGGGCCTGGGCCTGGGTCAGGTTGGCTCCCAGCCCTAAACCCTTGAGCCTTGGTGACCTTACGCAGGGCTTCACCACTTGATTGAAAGTGTGGCCAATGCCCTGGCCGGGCTTCCAGCCCATGCCCCGCAGCACGGCCAGCTCATAGGCCTCCACGGGGACTGCCTCGTAGTCAGCCTCCGGCACTGTCTCGGCCCGGGGTTTGCTGTCTCCCGTTTTCCCATCGGGGGTGCCTCCTTTCTGGGCCATGGGGATAGTGAGCATGGCGTCAGCGCCCGCACTGTCTCTCTTCACTAGAGACATCTTGGATTCCTCAGAGAACTCCTTCACGGCCTGGGACAGCACCGTATCGCCCAATGCCTCTGTGAAGGGCCCGGGGCTTTGGGCCAAGGGCTGCCTTCGATAGCCATTCTGGATCAGGGGGATGACCAGTTCCTTGGGAGCTTCTGGGGGGTTTACACCCTGCAGCTCTCTTCCTTCCATGGTCTTCAAGAAATCCTTTTCCTCTGGGGCCAACCCCGCAGCATTTCCCTGGCCTGCCGCCCGCCTCTGCGTGGAGGTGCGTAGGAAGCGGAACGACAGGGGGCAGCAGAAGGGGCAGCCGGCTCCAAACCATGGTCGTCAGTATTTGCCATCTCGCCAGGGCCACCCACAGAGTCCGATGTGGAAGCGTGCAGAGGGTCCGTCTGCGCTCTGGAGATGGAAGGATCCATTCAGTGCAAGGCCTGGAGCTCACTGTGTCCCGTGTGCGTGCGTATCAGGAGACAGACAGGTCTCTCGGACAGCTCGTTCTTCCAGCTTCACGCCCCGGCCTCTGTGGTCCCCTCCCAAAATCGTGTCAACAGGTCGAGCCGCTCCTTCCCTTCTCGGGACCCCCTCCCTGACCAGAGACGCCTGCTCGGGGGCCTGGGTCTCTCGCCCTTCAAGTGGGACTTTTATACAGTCAGCACTTAACAACAAAAAAGTACAAAGCTCTCAAGTAGACAATCTATCATTGTACCTGAAGAGACTTGAAATATGAGAAAAATAAAAGCCATAATCAGAAGGAAAGAAGTAGTAAAGATTAGTGAGAAATAAGTTGAATAGACACTAAAAATGGAAAACATCAACAAAATGAACAGGTTCTTTGCAAAGATAAAATTGACAAACATTTAGCTAGACTAAGAAAAGGAGAAGACTCAAAATCAGAAACGGAAAAGAGACATTACAGCTGACACTACAGATACATGAAGGGTTATTAGAGATTATTACAAACAAGTTTGCATCAACAAATTTGGTAACCTAAAATCAATGGGTAAATTCCTGGATACACACACATTACCAAGGTTAAGTCATGAGGAAATAGAATATCTAAAAAGACAAATAATAAGCATTATTTAGCCATAAAAATCATCAAAGGTCGGAAACAGATGGCTTCATTATTGAATTCACTAAACATTTAAAGAAAGACTAGCATTGATTTTTTTAACTATTCCAAAAAATTGAAGAGAAAGAAATTCTTTCTAGTTCCTTCTATGAAGACAAGATCACCCTATACCAAAACCAGACACACACACACACACACACACACACACACACACACACACAAGCTACAGGTCAATAAGTTTGATGTGCATAGATGCAAAAGTCTTCAAGAAAATACTGCCAAACTGAATCAATAGCACATCTTTAGAAATAATATTCACTGTGATCAAGTGGGATTTATGTCAGGGATTAAAGGATGATGTTTCAACATGTGTAGCTCAATAAACATGATACAACAAATTAACACAATGAAGGGCAAATACATTATGATCATTTCAATGGATTAATAGAAGGCATTTGAAAAAGCCCATTACCTCTTCATGATTGAAACTCTAAAAATTCAGGTACATAAGGAACATACTTCATCATATAAAAGCCGATGTAGTAAACCAATAGCGAATATAATACTTCACTGAGACAGGCTGAATGCTTTCTCTCTAATATCTGGGATAAGACAAGGATGCCTGCTTAAGCACATTTATCTAAATAGTTGGAAAAGTCCTAGCCAGAGCAACAGACAAGAGGAAGAAATAAAGGGCATCCAACTTGGAAAAGAGGAATTCAAGTTGTTGCTATCTGTAGATGATATAATCACATGTATAGAAATCTCAAAGCCTCCACCAAAAATCTTACAAAGAATTCAGAAAAGTTGCAGGATACAAAAAATCAATCTATGGCATTATTTTCTTTGCTTGAATGGTTGCAATACAAATATTGTTATCATGATGATTTAAACAATAATAAGTACACGATATAAAACAATTTAGTATATATATTGAGTAAAAATAGTTTTTCTGTACTTACGGCACCATCTAAATGAATTCTATTCAATTTAATCAACTTAGAAAATAAATTAATATGCATTTCTCTACAAATGTCCAGGAAAATTATTAATTGTATGACTAATGTTCTTCAAAGCAATTAATGGGAGGTTGTAGAGAAAGTTGGGGAGATGTTGGTCAAAGGAAACAAAATTCCACTTCTATAGGAGAAAATAAGAGACCTATTGTATAATATAGTGGCTACAGTTAGTAACAGCACAGTGTACTTGAAAAATACCAAGAAAGCAGATTTTGCCTTCTCATCACAAAAATGATAACTGTGCAAAGTGATGTATTTGTTAACTAGTCCACTTAGACACTTTAAACTTTTAAGCCATCATGTTGTATGTGATAAGTATGTATAATGTTACTTATCAATGAAATAAATATAGTAGAAACTGTTATCTTTCACAGTTTGAGAAAAGAAATAAAATAATTTAAGTTATTCAAGTTATGTCACATTTTCTTTTATCATGATTTTCCTTTAGCATTTCTTATACCATATATCTGCTTACAAAACTTTCATTTTTCTTTTGTTTATCTGAGATTGTCTTATTTTCCCTTTATACCTAAGAGATACTTTTGCTAAAAAGATAGTTATTTTAATAATTTTTTTTTTACTTTCACAATATTGTGGTTTGGACATGAATGTCCTGGAAAAGGCTCCCATGTTTGGAGGACATTTGGATTACAGCGGTGCATAGCTGATGTGCTGTTAGGGGGGGTGGCCTTGGTGGAGGTGAGCTACTAGGACCATGACCCGGAAGGGCATGTCTCCTGCTCGTGCTCCTCTGCTCTCTCTCTCTGCTTCCTGACCGCTGTGACAGACGCAGCTTTTCCTCTGCCATTCCCCTCTCCATGCTGTTTCTTCCTTGCAGGTCACCTAGGAGCCATAATGCACCTCTCCTCCTTTATGGGTGAGTTATTTTGGTTATTTTGTTCCAGTGACAGGAAAGGGACCATGACAAGTACTTGGTAGATGTTACTCCAATGACTTTTAATTTCCACAGTCTCAGACAAAGAAGCAACTGTTGATTCTGGTTAAATTCTCTTGTACATAATGAGTCTTTTCTTTATTCTGCTGTTTACAAGCTTTTCTTTTTTTTAACTTTGAAAATTTTGATAATGATATGCTTGATTTTACATCTCCTTGCATGTATCTTAGATATACAGATTTTGCTTTTCATCAAATTTAGATTTTATGAATGCTTTTACTAACAGAATAAAACCTTGGATTGGGAGTAACTTGTTCTGCAAGTGTTCTGCAAGACAAGCAAACATTTCTAATACATTTTAGCTGGATAAATTAAAGATGTCCTGCACAATGAGAAACATATGCCAAATTTCACACGGTCACAACTGAGCCAATCGTTCTTGTCTCTCATGCTGTGGGACCATGTGTGATTATCTCCTGCACCAAGAGGCTACGGGAGATCTCATCTTCAGAAAAGGGAGAGAAAAAAGAACAAGAATCCCTTACTTCAAATGAGATCAGGGAGATGTGTAAAATGTGGAAAGCAGTGTAAATGTTTTAGAAAAGCACCACTCAAATACAGCTTTGGCCGTGTTAACGATGCGTCTGTTTAATGCCAATGCAATGTCCCATTTCTGCAAAGTCTCAAAATGAGGCAAAAGCAGGTGTTGTGGGATAGATTCCTTGTTAAAGTTACACAAAAAGAAAAAGATTCCATTGAGCCAATAGATAGCAGTGATTTTATTACTGCTGGTGAAATTTACCTACACAACCTTCCTCTTTTACTTTCCTCACATCAGCAATGAAGGTTTTCAAAGATAAGTGTGGGTTAATTTTCTTTATATTTGGTATTTTCTTTAGTATTTTGTATTATGTTACAGTATTGTAATCATTTTTATATGAAGAATTTTGGGTTCATTTTGATACACAAGTGCTTTGGATTATAAGCATGTTTCTGGAACAAATTATGCTCACAAGCTAATGTTTTACTATATTTTGTCTCTCCTTTTCTTTCTCTTTTTTTATTCTGATAATCCCAATATACTTATATTCATGTGACTCATTGTGTCTCATATCTTTAAGAGGCTCTATTTAAATGTTTTTCTTTTTACTGTATTGATTTATCTTTAAGTTTGGCAATTTTTTCCTCCTACCATCTCAAATTTGAATCCTCCTAGAAAACTATTTTCCTAGTTATTTGCATTATGACTCCAGAATTTCTGAGTCCTCCTGACCCATAAGGTTGTTGTAATTATTTGCTTAGTTTAAAAGTATTGGCCTCCTAAGAGTCTTCCTTGAGTCAGAATCATTTCTTGTTCAATTAGTGTCTGATTGCAGTTTGTGGTTTTTTTTTAAAATTTTATTTTAAAGACAAAAGAATGGAGACATATGAACCAGAAAAGCCATAAACAATACAGAAAATATAAAGTTATACAGAATATAGTAGGGAATTAGAACTGGATGTTGTATTACATAGTTATCTTCACATTAGTTAACACAAAAACATTAAAGGAAATACCAAATTATAGATAAGATAGTAGGGAATTTGCACTG
>PVLD010025862.1:0-23091 GCA_004027595.1 Dinomys branickii | reverse complement strand
CAGGTACACAGTAGTCATGTGAGAAACAGGGAAGAGGAAATCCAGCATCTGCGATTCAGCATCAGAAACACGAGGGGCCTCCTTCCTGCTCCATGCTATAAAGGAAGTTACCTATCATGTCCATAATCTGTAAAACACTGGTATTTGTTGGTGTTTGCTCATGGGCCTAAAAACTATGTGGTTTTTACACAATTCCTTTACTTCATTCACTTCTAAATCCATCTCAACTTAGCAAAGTGGGGGAGGGGGAAGAACTGGTTTGGTTTAAGGACGATTCCAAAGCAATGGTTCTCAAATATCTTGTGAGGCTTCAACTGCTTCCTCTGCAAAGAAATCCAAGTACAGAGTGTACAGAAATGTGTGGGGAAAATGGCCCATTAGTATTGCAGCCTGTAGGCTTTGAGCCTGAGATGAACTACAGGAATGGAGGGGCATACTTACTGGGAGGGACAGGGATGACAGCCAATCCCTGAGATGGCCAGTGAAGGGAGAAGACTGCAAAACTCCAGCTGAAGAGAAAAGCCTGGGTGGAGCAGTGGCCTGGAACTTAGACTTAAAGCCATGGCTCTCTGCCGACATCCCGAGCACTGATTTCTTTCTGCAAAGGGAGATCCTGAGCACAAGGTGGGTCTGCCTGTGCTGCCTGGGAACTTCCTGCAAACCTACCTGCTGTTCTCTTGGCTCCTTCCAGTTCTTCTTCCTTGCATGCCATATTAAAGAATGACCAGAATAGTGATGTCAAATGCACAGAAAAGGGAGAATGCTTCTCAACACCAACATAATAGGAAGGAGTGTGCCAGGCTGCAGTGAGATGGACTCCTGGCTCTCATCCAGGTACACGGCTGGTTTTAGTCTTTCTTCAGGCCCCTTCCCAGCCTTCCAGATGAATCAACCATCCCCCAGCTGGGAAACCCTCAACCCAGCAGCCTGCATGCCTAGCCCAGTGCATGCTCCAGGGGTGCTGGGCATCTGTCCATCCCTAAGATTCTCTTCCCATATTTTCCTCCAATTTCTCTTTCTTTCAGCAATGACTGCACAATCTTGTCAAGCATATATAGCATCATAGAGACACGCACTTGTTCACACTGTGCTCTGTGGTTTTAAAGAATGAAAAGCTCAAATCCTGAATGTTCATGGGGGCTCTGCCAATTTATCATTGTGAGAATAAAGTTTTTGATCCTATTTTCACAACTTTATTGACATCTGCATTGAAATGAGTGTAAATTCAGAATACTAGCATTAGTTGAAAAAAACGATTTTTGCCTTTACCTCTATGTGCAGGAGGACTGGTTCTCTGATAAGTACAGGCACAGATGGGGCCTCTCACACCTTTCTGTCCTTATTTCTGTAGTATTTTGGAACCTCCTGTGATGTTTCTCCATCAGATATGTTTGAGAAAGTAACTGTCACCTATTAGATGTTACAAGCCTAACAGTTCAGAAAGAGCTGATTAAACATCAGACTTAGATTAATGAGACAGGGTAATACACAATGTGTGATGGCTAATTTTGTCAACTTTTTACTATTATTAAATAAATTTGACAGCTCTCCCAGAAATCATATTATATAAACCATAGTCAAGGTATGGTTCCTCTGTCTAAAATGGCAAAATTTCAAGTATAGGACAAAGACTTAATAGTGCTAGTACAGTTATAAGACATAGCCTTTGGTAGAGTTAGAATAATTAGAATAAGAACTGTGTATCATTTAAGAAGTGTCCATTCACCTTCTGGAACTATTGACCTTCAAACCTCACCAGGTAATAATACTGGGCAGCTATTTTTCATTTCATAACTTAGACACTGTCTGACCTGTCAACATTAATGAAAATTTGGCTGATTGACATGACCTCACACCTGTGTGAGAAACAGGACACTCGGCATCATCCAGGTGCCTCCAAACATCCAGATGGTCTGGAACAGTCGCCCATGTACAGTGCACACTGCAAGTTCCAAACGATGCTAAGTGGGCAGCAAAGCACCACAGGAAGGAAGGAAAAAGTACTGATTTTGTTAGCGTGCAAGAGAGCCTGTCCAGAGTGACAAGGGGAATACAGGCAAGAAACGAAGATGGTAAAACTCTGGTCTGGTTCATAATCTTACAACCATAAAACAAAAAGATTTTTTAAAAAAGCGAAGTAAAAAAATGTAAGTGCTGCTGCTGTAGTAACTGCTGTGTCCGTATTCCCAGGGTTAATATTAAAATAATTCAACAACCTGTGCAAATACATAAATCCATTATTAAAATTTTTTCTCCAAATACATACCTATGCCCAAACACCTGTTGATATAGCTTACATCTGGGCAGCCCCCCCCCCCCCCCGCAGAGCCTCATGCACTCATGGATGGTGCTTTTGGGAGATGGCTGGATCTAGGGTGTGTGAATATGGAGTAAGGGTGCATGGCTAATAAATTAGTCCACCGATTAGTTAGCATTAATCTGGGTGTGGGTAATAGGAAGGTCCACCCTGGGTGTGGGCGGCACCAGTCCATAGGCTTGTAGCCTGGATGGAATAAAAAGAAGGAAGGAAGGCTCACTGCTTGCTGCTTCCTACTCACCCTGCCATGGACTGTTTCTCCCCTGCTATGCCTCTCTGCCATTCCACCCTGCCTTGGACCCATCCACCACCCTACCTTGGAACCACCTAACTATAAACTGAAACCTCTTCAAACTGTAAGCCAAACTAAACTTTTCCTCCTTTAATGTGTGGGTGTTGGGTATTTTGCCCCAGCAATGAGAAAAGTAACTAAGACCTATGCTTATAAAGAAAATAAAACCACTTAGCA
Organism: Dinomys branickii; assembly: GCA_004027595.1. NCBI lineage: Eukaryota > Metazoa > Chordata > Mammalia > Rodentia > Dinomyidae > Dinomys > Dinomys branickii. The sequence continues at coordinate 20,305 of PVLD010025862.1, read as the reverse complement.
AGTTCCTGATTCTACATCACCTACTGATCACCAAAGCAGTCCCATGTTTTTCTGATTTTAGAAACTGCTAGTGTGCTCTTTCATGTGGTACCAATGTCCCAGGATCAGTGATGCCCCCAGTTAAGCCAGGATTTGGCCTCACACACTTTAATGACCACTCCTGAACAGACAAGTAGGGAAAGGAGTGGCTGGAGAGAGCCAGGAAGGAGCTTGATGTAGGAGTGGAAGGTTCCTGAGGGTTGACGAGCTGTCTGTCTCAGGAGGTGGAGCACCAAACACACACACAGTGGAGAAGCTCAGGGTTGGCCTGCAATATCACAACTTGGGGTCTGGGCAGCCTCAAGGATCTGCAGCTCAACCATTGGTTCTTGACACACACCACTTCCAGACCCTGGGGACTTGAAAGCATCCCACCCAGGGACAGCTTTGGCCAGGGTTTGACTTTGAATCATGTTTCAGGCTGCAAGGGATGAAGGAAGGTCTTTCCACAAATGCTACAATTGTGAAAGCAAGTGCTAATGAAACCATCAAAAATAGTTGCAGAAGTTTATTACATATTTATATTTCTTGTGAGACTCCCACTCAGTTGCAAAGCGAGTGCAGTCTTACCCCAACTCCTGCAAGCTTTGGTCTGTCTTCAAGAACTTCTCTAAGTATTCACAAGTCTTTGTTCTCACTTGGAAAGCAGATATATTTTGAATATCTGCCCATAACCTGTCCATAGTGTCCCATTAATAATTTCCCTCCCTCTGATTTGCATCTAGAAAAACCTCTCCCTTGCTTCCTCTAACCTGAAAAGTGCCACGAAGTCTCTGGCCATGGATAATTGATCATCCAAAGACTCAGATTCTCTTGTCTTCTAGAAACTCACTTCTGTGCAGCTTAACAAGGCTTCAAATGTTTTATACTTTGTATGTAGGTGACAGCATGTGCTGTTGGTTGATTATTGAAGAAATATGTTGGCTTTGTTTTAAAGGAAATATACTCTGTTTTAAGGGATAATTTAAATATGAAATCTCCCCCACTCAAAATTCATGTGCTTGGGGCTTGGTCCTCAATACAGCAATGTTCAGAACTGAGGCTTGGAGAGGTGACTGGGTCATGAGGATGCCAACTTCATCACAGGTCAATCTGCTATGAGATCACAGATGGATGGGTGATCAGGAGATGGAGCCCAGCTGGAGGAAGCAGCCCCCTGGTGTGCACCTCTGGAGGTGTATCCAGTCCCGAGCCCCTTCCTTCTCTCTGGCTCTTCCGTTTTTCACTTCTGGGCCTCCGTAGGTGAGCAACTTGCTCCACCATTCCCCTCTGCCATGATGTTCTCCTCAACTGAGGCCCACAGTACAGGAATCAATCTACCATTGACTGGGCCCTCCCAAACTATAAACCAACACAAATATCTCCTCCTTTCAGTATCCTCAAGTGTGCTTTCACAGCCACAGGAAGATGGCCTACACAATTCTGTTTGGTTTAAGCCAAGCACACCAATGCCGATCCCTCTCCTGGGTTTGGTGTGAGGGGCTACAGGAAAGGAATACCCCTCATGAAGGCCAAGCCAACAGGACAGAGTCCTTATGTTGCTGGCCCCCAAATGCTGATCTGACAGCTGTTCCCTAGACCCTCTGACCCCAAAGCTGGTGCCATTCTTTCCTGAGGAGAAAAGGTACAGAAGACAAAGAAGGCACAAGATAGTCAGATTGCTGTATTTTTATTCATAAGAATCTGCTTTGAGGTTTAAAAGCTTAAACTCTGTATCCTTCTCATCATCTGGTTGATGACATGAACAACAGATACCAAGATGATACAATCACTCAGAACTTGCTCTTCCATCACTGATGGGATGAGGACAGAGGGGATGTCCTCTATCACAGGAGCCTCATGTGATGAGAAGCAACACAACAAAAACCACACATGTGTGTGTGCTCAGCTGAGCTGGGGAGTTTGTGCCTATGTGCATCAAGGGCTAACCCCACCATCTTAGGCTGTCCAAGGCCCTGACATTCTAGGGAAGGAACCCAACCTCAACAGATCCCTTAGTCCTCGGAATATCCCTCCTGATGAAAATCTTTCTGTCCTTCAGACAAGGAGCTATGCCAGGTAGTTTGTCTTGACCTCAAAATTCAATTGTTCATCTGGGACCATGGACTGTGGTGTATTAGGTTGACCTCCAAGAACTGATGACTGAGTAGTGAAGGTCACTGATGAACACTCCATATCTATGTGACCAATTCTCAACAAGAATTGTGGACACCAAGGCTTGAATGAACTTGGGTGACCAGCTCTGGCTGACAGAGGAGTTGTGCACTGCATAATGGCATTTCAGTCAGTGACAGGGCCACATAAATGATGGCAGGTCCATAAGATTACACCACCTGGTGATGTCATACCCATAGTTTCCATAAGGACAGCCTTTTGTGTTAGCACAATGACAAATACCTCAGCCACACATTTCTCAAAATGTGTCCCCGCTGTCATGTGGCACACAGCTACAATATGTAATCATGGGCTGCTATCAGGAGGGCTCGCCTGACCCTGTAACTCATGACAGAGGAAAAGTGGAAGCTTGCACTTCTTCTCTCCTGGTGTCCTCCTTTTATACCCTTTATGTTGTATCTAGATGTACCCTCAAAGCCTTGTATGGTCACAGGGCTTTTTCAGAGGTGGCTGAATCTAGAGTGTGTGGTGCTGAGATGAATAGTTCATGATTTCTAAATCAGCCACTGATTAGTTTGGCACAGCCCTAATCCCAGTAGACTAGATAAGTGTAAAAGGGGCAGAAATCTGCCATTATAGTCCCTTGGTTTTGTTTTTGTGTTTTGTTTTGTTTTGTTACTTTTGCTGTCTTCCTCTGTCATGAATGGTTCCCCTCCATGATGTGCCACCTTGCCTTGGAGCCAGCTGACTGTGGACTGAAATCTCTACAAACTGTGAGCTAAATAAGCCTCTCCCCCTGTAACTTTGGGTATTGAGTATTTTGTCTCAACAATGAGAAAAGTAACTAAGACAAAATGTGGTACCAGAGATGTGGCATCCTTACTGTGACTATCCTGGCCATGTAGCTCAAGAGACTTTGGAACTGTATGGTGGAAGAGGAAGAGTTAGGAAAGGTTAGCGATGCTGGCAGAAAAAGTAGAGTTGGAACTTGTGAGGCTGTATTATATGAAAGATTCTGGTCAGAGCTCAGAAGATCAGAAAGCCAGTAAAGACCAGGTGGTTTCTGCTGGGAAAAAGAACTGCATTGGCTGCTGGACACCAGATGATGCCTGTTACCTCTTGGCAGAAAGTTTGACTGCATTTTGCTCATGTCTAAAGACTTTGCCTCAGACTTAAATTAAAGGTGTCAGATTAAATAATCTTGTAGAAAAAAATTTCAAGGTAGTTAAATGTTGAGGCCATGGCATGGTTACTACTAGAGGCTTTTAGCCAGATTTGTGTGGAGAAGCAAGAGCAAAGAGCCCAATAGAATGACTGAAAACCTTATGAGTTTGGCCAGAAAGGAATCTCCAGTAAATCTGTGGATGGCAAAGATGGAGCAAAGAGAACTTGATTGCTGATATGGAAAAGGAGAACAGGAAAGATAGCCTGAGATATCGTGAGAAGCAACAGGACTCCACCTGCTGCAGCCTCAAAACTGCAAAAGTGGAAGACTTTGCTGTGAGAAGAAAGCCCCAGAGCAGCACGGGCCAGAATGGATCCAGAATTTATTCCTCAGAATTGATTCAGAGTGCTCCGCAATCCAAACACTGGATCCCTAGAGCTAAGAGAGAGAGAGCCTACACACTGCTCCAACTGGCAGCACACGTTGGCATCATCCACGTGGTGCTGGATTTAGGCATATGTACAATGGAAGAGTTGTAGTGTCAGGAAGACTTCCCTCCAGATTTCAGAAGAAGGCCTGGGAGGCCAGGCAGTGCACCCCTGAGAGGGCAGTGTGTGAAGCTGTGAGGGTGAAGCCGAAGGTGCGGTGGAGACCCCAGCAGTTTTGAGAAGCCAGGATTGTGGGACATCTGAGGAAAATTGCAAGGAGGGAGCAGAGCCAGCCCCAGAGAGAAGCCACAGGAGCTCCTAGCACCGGAAGTGCCACAGGGGTGGAGCCACACAAGTCCTTTGGCGTTCGCATCTTGCCGCAGGTTGTCTTGTATGCTCCACGTGGAACTGCAGGACTTGATGTTTACCCTGCTGCACTTTGCACTTACTTTGGTCCCACCCCTTCGTACACCACTTGTAACTTTTGAAATGGGAATGTCTATGTCTGTCTTGTGCCATTGAGTGTTGGAAGTGTTTGAACTTTATTTCCATTTGTACAGGGGCTCACAGCTAATAGTTTGCCTTAAATCTCAAAAGAGACTTGGAACTGTGATTTTTCAGCAATGCTGAAACTGTTAGGACTTTGGCAACTTTTGGAGATGGGCAAGATGCCCTTTGTATATTGGGATGTGCAACAGTTTGTGGGGACACGGGGTGGAAGGCTATGGTTTGTGTCTAGATGTCCCCCTGAAACTTCATGTGGTCGTAGGTGGAGTTTTTCAGAGGTGATAGAATCTAGAGCATGTGATGCTGGGGTTAAAGGTGTGTGATTACTAGATCAGTCCACTGATTGGTTGGCAACACCCTAATGCTGGTAATCTGGATAAGATAAAAGGGGCAGAAAGATACTTTTAAGGTCCCTTGCTGCTTGTGCTGCCTCTCTCACCATGAATGGTGGCCCCTCTGCCATGTGTCGCCCTGCCTTGGAGCCAGCTAATTATGGACTGAAACCTCCACAGACTGTGAGCTAAATAAACCGGTCTCCTTTTAATTTGGGGCGTGAGGTATTTTGTCTCAGCAATGAGAGAAAACTGAGACAATATATCCATTTGCTGATTTTATTCTGTATCCTTTCACTGAAATAAACTATATCCATAAAAACAATGGGTTTTTAGAGGTCCTGAGTCCTTCCAGTGAACCATCAAGCTTGGAGTGACCTTCTAAATCCCCAACTCTCTTCCATGGGTTCTTGCTCTAGCTTGGATTTCAAACATCCCGAAAAGGCCTACGTGTCAAAGTTCTGCACCCTGGCTGTGTCTCAGGAGCTGGGAAGCTTGCAGGGGGTGGAGCTTAGTGGCAGGTCCTTGAGGTCCACACTTCAAGGGGACAGGGGGACCCTGGCCCTCATCCCTTTCTTGAGTTCACTTATGAGCTATGACATGGGAAGTTTTACTGCACCACAAGCTTCCACCATGACATTCTGTACTGCCACAGCCCTTGAGGCCACAGGACCACCTGTCCCAAAGTACAAGATGAAATGGCCCTCTTCTCTTTGTAAATTGAGCACCTCAGGTACCTTTTCCAATGATGCAAACTTAACAGCACCCTCCTTGGTAGCACAACTGTGAACAGAAGCAAGAGGATGGCTGGCTGCAGCATCCAGGCAGAGGGGCCTGAGGTTGGCCTCACCCTGTCCCCTACACTCAGCTACTAAGCATGGTCACCTCATGAGGGTTCAGAGACCATTCAGACAGTCTTCCCTGAGGAGGCTTTGCACTGAAGCTATCACCACAAGAAGCCAAAGGCCACCTGCCCAGACTTCCAAGCAAAGAGGCTTTGAAGGATGCAGATGTTGACCTTGGTTTGACTGCAGCGATGGAGGAAAGACCATGAACTCTCTCCTCTGATGCCTCAGCCCCAGGTCAGCCCCCCAAATACAGGATGTGGAGACCCTAAGCTCACAGAACAATCCCTAGGTTGACTTGATGACCATGCACTGGTGACATGAAGGTTCCATGATCTGGTGTGATACGGGGAACAGTGCTAAAGACAGTCAGTCACACAGAAACGAAATGCCATTTCTAACACACACTGTATGTGTAGCTTACAATTCATATCCACTGTGCGCATGAAAAAAATGTTAATTTTTCTGCCCACCCCCCTGTGCAATGTAAATAAACAGAGTACATTTCTTTTTCCTTTTCCCCATAAATCACATTGACTGGCATCAGAACGATCACCAAAGATTCTTGGGAGCCTAACAGAGGTGGCGTTCTGGCTTAAACTGGGGAAGTTCATCTGCCTTCCATCCAGTGTGGATGCAAGCTGGACAGCCACATGCCCTGGGTACCACTCTGACCACTGCACATGAAACAGCTTCTGTAAGGTGAGACACTTCATTCCAGTTGCTCTTTGTATTATCTGCATTTTGCAGCTGTAAAAATTACTACACACACAGTAGCTTAAATAACACAAATGTATTATGGGTCTAGAGATCATAATCCTAACTGCATTTCCCTGCACTACCACCAAGGTGCTAGCAGGGTTGTGTCCCTCCTGGAGGATCCAGGGGACAGCCTCTCTTACCTGGGCAGCTTCTGGAGGCCACTCCACCCCCAGATCACAGGCCCTTCTTCCTTCCTCCCAGGCAGTGAAAGCACCCAGGGCCCCCGAGATTCCCTGACATCCCACCAAGGTGACTATGACCTCCCTGCTTCTGACCTTCACTTACAAGGTCCACCCGGATGATTCAGCATGGTACCCCATCTTGGGGTCTTGAGCCACATCTATAAAATAGATTTTCAAGTTCCAGAGATTAGGATGTGGACATTTTTGGGGCCCATGTTCTGCTTTCCACACTAAGTAGCTCATTCTGTGCCGGGGTAGGGAGACATCCACACAGGACAGCACCCTTTTTGTCTCTCCAGACATGAGGAGAAACAGGGATGCACTGATGATAGCAGGTGGAAGCTGGTTTAAGCCAGTTCAGGAAGAACCAGAGGAAGAGAAAGCCCAGACCTCACAGCTCACCATCCAACCAAGTCATGCTCATCTTCATGTCTGCGCCTGCCCAGACCCTGACCCTTGTAGGAGGATACCTCACACTTGCTTCTCTCCTAAGGATCTAAACTGTCACGTTTCCCTTGTCTACTTCTGCCACCAAAAACACTTTAGGCTTCGTGATTTACAAATATTGGAGATGTGTCTCTTACAGTTCTGAAGGCTGGGCCACAGACACGCAGGTCCTGGCAGATTCGGTGTCCCTTGAGGTCCCTCTCCCTGCTTCCATGCTCTCTTGGGTGCTCCACGCTTGCTGTTTTGCAAGAGCCCTGGGGCACAAGTGACTGACCTCCTCCTTGGATGCCCCGCCTCTTTGCATCAGGCCAGCAGATACACATGTCAGAACACAGCAAATCTCACTTCCTTTTGGCCTTCCTACCCTCGCAAAGCCTACATTCTACCATTTTCTACCATTTTTAGGGTTTCTATTTCATTTTCACATGCAAATGCTAACAGTCCCCAGAGTCCTCCCTGGTCCCTTCCAAACTCTAACACCAAAGACAGACATCATCTCTTCTTGTGCACTTCAAGGCCACGCCCACAGTTCGTGAGTGAGAAGCACGGTCCCTCCGTGGACAGCTGCCCCATGGAGCCACCTGCATTTGACCTCCTCACCCTGGCCTCAGGACAAGCAGGGAAGGCCGAAGTGCATGATTAGACATGTCCTATAGACGGTGGCATGGCACAAGCTCACTATGATCTCTCCCCCTTAACAGAACTACACAGGTAGATTCTGTGTCAACAGCACCTTAGTTTCTTCATCACTTTTGCAGTGGCTTCTACTTTAAGACAGTGAGAGTCAACTGCACCGTGTTTCTTCCTAGCTGCCTGTGTGGCTGGCCACATGAAGGGTGGACGAAGGCAGCCGGGCTTCTTCCTCTCGAGCTGGCCTCAGGAAGGAAAGAAGCAGACACCAGCAGAAGCTCAGTGTACGCAGAGGTGTGATGGTCGGATGTACCGATGTCATCCTGGTTTACCTAGCATAGGGCAAATGTGAAAGACCAGTGTAGGGCAGACGATACAGCTCAGTGGCCTGAGCCCGCCTGGCAAGTGCAAGATCCTGAGCTCGATTCCTGGTACCAAAAAAAAAAGAAAAGGAAGAAAAGACTGGTGTGGTGGTGCACACCTATAATCCTAGCACCGGGGAGCTGAGGCAGGAAGATCACTGTGGTGAGTTCAAAGCCATCCTGGGCCACACAGTGAGACTCTGTCTCAAAGAAAAAAGCAAAACAAACACAAACAACAAAGTTAAGAATGTATTCACTTGTCCCTGGACAAAAATTACTAGTGCCCACAGCATGTGAAGCACCGTTCCACATTAACCCATTGATGCTAGTGTGCATCCCAACCATGGAGTATTTAGAAAATGCATACAAAAAAAAAAACAAAACATTGTACTTAATAGAGATTTTTAAAAATTCTTTCACTGATTTTTTTGTTGTTTTTGTTTTTGACACAGGGTCTCATTATGCAATTCAGGCTAGCTTTGAACTCAGGCCGTAGCCCAGGATGGCCTCAAACTTGCAGTGATCCTCATGCCTCAGCCTCCCACATGGGATGACAGGTGTGCGCCACTGGGCCTGGCTCTTACGTCTGTATTGAGAGAGTTGTGCACACTGGAGAGGCTGAGCCACCAGCGTAGTGGTAACTTAGTGGGTGTTCTCCCCACACTCCGGCCACGAGTGGATGTGTTTCTGGACCATAACAGAGTGAGGAGGGCAAGTGTGGCTGACCCTGGGTGAGCTGCAGCCTACAGCTACAAGGAGCCTTAGTGGGGCTGCTCTTCCTAACCCAGTGTCCCCGGGGGTCGCTTTCTAGCTGACACAAGGAATACATCAATAATGAGCCCTTCAGATGCATTCTCTGTTGGCCTAATTATCCAGGCCATTTTCACAGGTAATAAAGGCAAGTGAACTAGGATTCTGCTCCTTTTAAAGTAAAAAAAGAGTTAAAAGCAGCATCAGGGGCTTAGTTCAAGTGCAGGACAGCGTGGAATGGACCCAGGCTGGGTCTCCTGCTCTCCTGGCAGCTGAAGAGACCGGCCAAGGCTGTGCCTGGGGCTCTGCCCAAAGCTCCGCAGCACTATTTTCTGGGTGATGCTGACAGGATGGAAGGTGCCTGATCCAGGTGGCGATTTGATCCTGTGTGCTCAGCAGGAAAGCGAGCTGTGGCCACGCTGACCTCTACTCAGGGAAAAAGTGACACATTCGGTGATGCACACGGAAAGTCTGAGGGACAACTGACGGATGACAATAGGTAGGTCTTCCGGCTTCAGGGGTGAACATCTGGAAACGGGTGGGTGGGACTAGAATCTTCTACATACTTTTTGAGCTCTGAATTGTGAGTGATCACCGATTTACAAAGGTCACTGAAATAAAAACCAGGGGCAGCAGCCTCCACATCAGGTTGGAAGATGCTACCTGGTAGAAGCGAATTAGATGACATTTTCCTTAGGTGCCCTCTAAGTAAGTGACTTGGGCGGTTGACACAGCTCCGGTTAACATCTATGTGCCAGGCACAGGAGTCTGAGAAGGGCCGCTGAGAGAGGAGGCTCAGAGGCACCCTTGCTTGGAGCTCTCACAAAGGAAGCTTCCGGAGTCGGGTTTGGGGTGGAGAGGAGTTGGCTTGTTTGGGGATTATGTGAGGAGAAGCCATTCACAACAGAACAAAACACAACAAAGATGACTGAAAGAATGTCACCTGCCTGGTATACAAACTTAACATTAAATTTCTGAAGCCCAGATTTGTAAAGACATGGACCTTCTCCATTTTCATCAAGCCCTCTGGACTCATGTGGCCTCAGACCACTTTAGCCACAGCTGGAAAACAAACACGGCGCGCACCACAGAAGCACCCACAGTGCCAGGCACCGGAGCACAGCTGACCCCTCGCAGTCGCTGCACTGAGCTGGAATTGCCTCCCAGACCTCACCAGCGTGGGGCATCGTGGGAATGTTACAAGACTCTTCATATTCATGAAGCTTAATTATAGCAAAATTGCCAATCTGTAAAATACAGCTGCATTTGAATACTCCTTTCAAGTCTGAACCACGAACAAGGAGACTACAGTCCCCTCGAGACACTCACGGTTTTCTCAGGGAGGGAGGGAAGGAGAAGAAAACAGAGGTGCTCTATTTACCAGGAGAACGCTGTGCCAGTCATGCAGAGGGTCCTATTATGCACTTGCAATCAACCATAGTATTCAAGTTGGTTAAAAAAGAATCAAATAAAGTCACACACTGAAGACATTAGTCTTAAAGATCACACAGATCGCGGCTGCTGAGATAAGATGCATAGGGACTTGCCCGGGCTACTTGCACATCCTCCTTACCCGACAACCAAACCAGGCTCTGTCCTAGGACCCTGCGATAAGCAACATGGACAGCAGGGAAAGCTGCTGGGAATAACGTACCTTCTAGGATCTAAACAACACATGTGTTTCTAACTATCTGATAAATATTGAGACAGTTAAGATCTGGCAGGGCGATGGTTTCCTAGCAAAGAATAAGCTGAGCCCCAGTGTATTCTTCTTTTTCCCCTTGCAGAAAGATTCTCTGTATTGCATGGTCTGGTGTCCAGGCATAATCCGATGATTCATAGCACTTCCTGTCTGCAGCCACCCAGTGCTCAGATGCAACCAGTTCTTCCTTGGACTCTTTCTCTCCCATGATTCATAGCATTTCCTGTCTGCAGCCACTTGGTGCTTAGACAAAACCACGTTCCCCCTTGACCTGTTTCTCTCCATGTCGTTTCCACATGCTGCAACTCTCAAGGCATGGCCTTGTGTTCCTCACATGGTCACCCACAGCTACGAGCAAGGAGCCCCAAGCAACATGGGAAGTGAAGGTGGTAATGTAATAGGGACTGATGACATCTTTCTTCAGACAGGTTCTGCCACATACTTACAGGTAAACAAGGACACATGCATTATTGAAATTTTATCTACATGTGTACAGCTTCACTGCTTAAAAGACGGTGGCCAATGCCACATGACAAGAGCAGTTGTCATTCACTGAGTGCCAGTTACATGCTGGGGTGATCATAGCACCCCGCTCTGCCAGGTAGTGTGGTTAACACAGGAACTGAAGCCCCTAAAGTGCAAGGACCAAAAGTCACTCAGCTAAAGAGCAGCAAAAAGAGAAGCTGACCATGGTTCTATTCAACGGAAGGCCTGAGTCCTTAAGAACCACACAGAGATGCCACTCTCCAGATCCTAAAGAAATGACCAAGAGGAAAGGGAGGACAGAAGGAAGGGAAGAAGGGAGAAGGAAGCGGGGAGGGAAGGAAGGAGAGGGCAGGCCGACAGGAGCAAGGGAGGAATGTGGTTCAGTGCCGAATACGGGGGAGGAATCCACAGCCTGCCCTGTCAGCATATCTAGCTAACTATAGCAATGACAGTAATACACGTCTTCAGTCCCTTACCTACAATTCCAAACTCCAAAGATGCACCCAAAATGAAAACGTGGTATCAAAACTCACCTGTCAGTAGGTCCTGCTCCAATATACCAAGCTGCTCTGTTTGGTTCTGATCCCACTCTGAGCCCAAGTTCTGCTGCAGACCACATTGCAAGGTGCCCATGTGGCTTGGCCCATGGGAGGACAAGGAAAACACACAGAATCTGCAGACACGGGTGTGACCAAACCAGAAACCAACCCTGCCGTGTGCATGGCCCACAATTTCGGTACAGGCTGAGGTCATATAGTGTCCACTGATGGAGTCCTTGTGTCATTAAATGCCCTTGAATCAGAGGAGCCAGAAAATAACAAAACCAAGCAAAAATAATAGCAACTTAAGGAGAAATAAAACCTGTATCTCAATAACCGAAGAACGAAGCCATTGTCCGTATTTCCTGGGAGAACAAAGGGCATTGCCATGGCACTGGCTCTGAGATATCCTCTGCTCCCTGCAGGCTAAGTCCTAAACTCAAGCCAGGACCAGCAGGGCCTCTGAGTCCACCTGCACCCACAGGCTTCTGCAGAAAGGTAGGGTGGGAGTGATTTGGGATGATTGGTAAGATGCCTAATGGGACTCAATCCTAGCATACAGAATATTTCTATATACTATTAAAAGTCACCAAGTGGTACCTTCTATGGCTTATAGATTCACAAATATATTGTAAAGACCTCCAAATATGCATAGAGAATCTGAATGGGATTTTAGCTTCAGTTCACAATACTATTTATGAAAATTAAATGGATAAAATATGGCAAACTACAGACATCGGTCTCTGTGCTTGGCTTAAGCACCTATTTTATTTTCTTCCTTCACTATTTACCTGAAATGCACTTGTTCAGCCTCAAACACATCACTCCCTAATGGCTACTTTGCCCCAGATGGAACAAGAAGGGTAAAGAGACAACATCTCTATCAAAAAGACCCTATAATTAAAATTTAAAATGTAGGGTCCAGGGTCTGTAGATGAAAAAAAAAAAATAGAACAGAGGCCTCATGGCATTGTCCAGCTAATTCTGACTAGAAGGAATTGAAAGCAAACTCTACTACAGAGATTTCCCTGGGAAGCACGTCAAGGACAGGGGAAGAGAAAGAGATAAAACCAAATTTTTTAAAAAGGCACCAGATGGCCTTCAGTCTTGCACCAAGAGACCAGAAGATGAGCTCACAGGCAGGACACTATTCTGCCAGAGCGTGGGCAAACTTGGATCATTGGTAGGAAAATGAATGCACCTTGAAATCATAATGTTACACGTAATAAATCCGACACACAGGCTTGATTGTCACATGGTTTCTCTTCGATGAGAAGCCCAAAGTAAAAATAGGCGAAATAGCAAACCAAAGACAGTTAACAGGGAACAGGGAGCTAGAACTTTCTTGCAACTGGGAAGAAGATCAAGAGATGGGGGAGAGGGCAGGAGGGGTGCAAAGCAGGGAGCTGGGTGACCACAGACACGGGCCCCACGAGAACCCAAGCATCACGTACTGCAAACACGGACTGATAAAAGTAAAACTTTCCAAAAGTCCCCTCTGCGGTAAATACACACAGAGACTAAACAGCTCAATAAATAAAAGTGGAAAATTTGAAATTTTTATGCCTTAAAACATTCCTAACAAGATTTGTTATGTTTCTCAAAGACTCCTTTGCCCGTGCGGAGACAGAGCATCAATCCACATAAGCAGCTTCCAGGCAGACCGTGGGACTAGGGCTTGGTGCCTATTGGGGGCAGATCCAGAAATGCAAAGAGCAAGGACACCCGGTACCACAAAAAACCCAAAAAATCCAAACAAGAATAAAACAGCAAGGACACTGAGGTGAAAAGACAAAAGCTCCAGAGTCTGTGAGTCTGGATGAGGGTGTGGGAAACCCTCGTGCAAAGCACGTTCCCTGCTCGTGACGATTTCTGGAGAGGCACAATCCTGGCATCATCTGACTTCCATTCTGAAGATTCTTTTCCCTTCATTACAGCCATCAAAATTATCTTGGCCACTCATACGTCAACCTTGGTGTGTGTTTTTCAAAACAGAACAGGTCCACTTGGTGGGCAGAGGCTGGGGTTTGGGGGTCAGCCCAGGTGGCCCCAACATCCAGACCACCAACGTCTCCCTCTATCAAGATGCTCTCTCTGTCCAGGGATGCCATGATTCCCTGAGCTTCCCTAGGCCAAAGGACTAATCGCACATCCATGGCCCCACACACGCTCATGAGGCAAACCCTCGCATGACTCTCACTCAGCCAGGGCAGCGCTAAGGGACCCAAGGACTGGCAAAATCAGCACAGTAGTTTTCCCCAAATGTTGTTAGCATTTTTAACCTTACAACTGAGTTGCCTCCCATTTTCTAAGTGCTAACCTAAGAAACATAAGCCTACAATAAAATGGAGCCAAACTTCCTATCCTCAACTACATTCTTGTAAAAAGCACCAGGATAGGATGATTTTTAGGATGATTTTTGAGGATGTCAGTAACATATAATCCTACCATTTATGTGTATTAATGATTGTCTAGATCTTTAGGAACAGGATCAGTTTCCTCATGTAATAATTATTTAAAAAGAAAAGATGCAAGAATTTTTAAAAACTCAACTGTAGTATATACAGTAATACACATGATAGACAACTTTCTACTTTAACCATTCTCGGAGATCGGTTTAGAAGGGTTATACATGCTCATGCAGTGGGACACCTCACCATCCTCAGATCCTCTTCATCCTGCAGAACAGCAACTAGAGACCTATGAAGCACCTCCCCTTTCCCTCTCTACCTGCAGACGCTGGCAAGCTCCGCTGCCCATTGCTCTCAATGTGACCACCATGGGGCTGGCTGTTCCTGTGTGACTGTTGTACTGCATTCCACACATGTCCCCCAGGGTAACCCATGACAAGGTAGGTATCAACGTGTCTCTCCCTTTCAAAGCTGTATAATATTCTATTGTATGCCTGCACTACATCCCCCGTATTCCTGAATCTGGGCAGGGAGATGTGAGTTGTGCCCACCTTTTCGCTTTTGTGAATAAACTGCTGGGTGTGCAAATATCTCCTTAATAATTTACTTTAAAGATGAGTTCCCGTTGTTTTTGTATAGGGTGACTCAGCACTCCTAATTAAAGCCTAATCAAATGGAACAAACAGGAGACAGGTTGAGTGTAAAATTCTTTTTTGTGTAACTTGTACAAGAGAAGAAACCCTCAGGCTACATCAGGCAAGACTGCTATTCCCTTACAAGCCAGTGCGTTCTGACCTAAAGGCAGGAGTTCAGAAGGGCTTACAAGTGGTGTTTGCACGTGGAAGCCAGAAGCAAGCCAGAAACCCAGCTCACATCCATACGCTAATTAGCAACCACAGCACAGAAAGTTTCCCCCAGAAGACCCAGCTGTCATCTTTGACCCTGATGGCATTCTTGAGAAGATATAAAATTTCATTTTTCTCACTGAGTAATTTTAGAAGAAAATTTATGCTCTGTCTTAATGGAGAAATACTGAAAGAAAGAGAGAGAGAGATCAAAGAAGCAAAGGAAATGATCCACAGTTTGGGAATTGTAAAACTTGTAAGAGATTTGGAGAATTTTTTCTAAAGAAGAAAGGCTGAGGTACTAGCCTGAAAAAAAAAAAAACCTTTTCACACACTAATGTGAATAAAAACAGGGATGACTATGAGCAAAACAGAAAAACAGTTTAAACGTGGAGGGATGAGACTACTTGAAAGTGCTTCCGAAACTGAGCACCGACTAGAAGGAGAACAGAAGACAGCAATTCTCAGGAACCAGGCTCAGATCGAAGAGCAGCGTGGCCCTGGCAGTCACCTCCAGCGTTAAAGCAAAGCATTTTGAGAGCCATTTAAATGCTGGAAGTTGCGTCCTCGCTGTCCAGAAGCCAGACGCCCAGCTCCGGCCAGTCTGGCTTCTGGCGAGGGCCCCCTTCTGGACGTGCAGGTGGCCACCTCCTCATGTGCCCAGGAGAAGCAGCTGTGTCAGGTGTCCTCCTGTCTTTTGAAGGACACCAGTCCTGCTGGATTGGGTTCACCTTTACTACATCATGGGACCTTAATTACCCCCTGATCTCCACCTCCAACATGGTCACATCCAGAGCTGGGGCTCTTGGGGGACACAATTCAGCGCACAGCAGGGGCTCTGGATGTTTTCCAACTTAGCTGAGGTAACTGAAGCAAAACTCCAGTGTCCAGTAAGGGTTGTGAGGTGGCAGCCACCCACGGTTGCATCCAGAGCTGATGGCCTGAAGGAGCTGGCGTGGGGTCCACAGCTCCCTTATGCTTCAAAAGTCAACAAAAAAGTAGCCTGACCAGAGACCGGCGGCTGGAAGAGCACATCCCATGAAAATACTCACAGGAGTTTTCTGTCTGTGAAAGAGTGTGACCGTGAACTACATAAGTTCCTTGAGCCAGAAACATGGGTCTCCACTGACCTTCTCCCTCTCTTCTTGCACTGCCCCCCGCAGCCAGCATGTGGGGGGCTCCCATGCATCCCCAGATCCGCCTTCTTTCTCTCTATCCTGTGTCCTGTCTCCTAACCACTCATCCCATGGTGCATTTGCCCCCTGCCTCCCCATCTTCTCCACACTGGGCCACAGTCACGTGAGCCTCAAGCCCAAACCCAAGAGTCGGCCACTACCAGAACCAGCACTCCGCACTGCTGGACTTGAGACAGGGAAGGTCCTTCCTGCTTGGCACTGTCCTTCCAAGCTTGCCCCACAAGGAGGTCTTGAGTCTGACCTCAGCTGCACTGTGCTAAGGACCCACACGTGGCCAGTTCCCTCTCTTGACATCTCTGCTGACCACTCCACATGTGGACCATTCCAGAGGTTTTCAGCATGGTGTCTTGCTTTACCATACTTGGGATAAAAATGATAACCAAAAAAGGTACAAAGTGGACTTAGAAGTCAGTAAAAGCCCAGTGCATCCACAGAGCTGTCACAAAAGTAAGTTTTGGGCTCATTCTACCTATATGTGGTGTTTTGTTCTATGAAACATTTAATCCATATTTAGCCCTTAACCCCTGAGCCCAAGGCTTAAAAGAAGCCCAATTTTCTATAAATCAGCTTTAGAGGCCTTACATTTGAAAGTAGAGTTTTTCAGATGATATTCTAAGGAATGCCCTTAAGTAATCTAGGATGATAGAGTGCAAAGTAAAATTAATTAAAAACGAAAACTGCTCTGATTATGTCAGGATTTCTGACGCTTGGGACTGGGTTGCTACTGCCTGAGTCACGTCTCCTAAAATGTTCTTGAGACTGGAACTGACGTAACCTTTTTTCTGTCTTCTTAATCTCCACGGACTCAGCTTGGGAAAGGCTGGTCAGAACTCTCTGATCTAATGCAGTGAAAAGCCACACCCCTTGTGGAAAAACATTCCCAGCTTTAAAGGGGTGTTTTCTTTAAGATTTTGTCTTGTTCCAGACTTTCAGAGCTCATCACCACCAGGCAAACAACACTTCAGCTTAATAGCACATTAATTTTTAAAACATGACATCCATAATCTTCCTGTTCCTGGATGGATGGCACTCCAATTGCTCACATTCAACTGTATTCTGGAGCTTCACATAAGCACTGTGAGGGTTACACAGGCCTTTCCTCACGTTTTCATTTTGGAATACTTCAGACGTACACAAAGGACAGGGAAAGGAGTGAAATGAACCTCCACATCCCCCCCATTATCCAACTCAGCAGTTACCTACTCACTGCACTCCCACCTCCCAATATGATTACTTTGTTAGTGAACCCCCAAAATTATAAAGGTGCTTTTTAAAAAATTAAACATTGGTTATTGTTTGTTATTAAAGGCAAAAAAGCCCTACCTGCCATGCCTCCACTTATATGTGAGTCAACATGTGCACACATGCACACACACGCATGCATGCAATAACCTCTATTAATTACTTCCTGGCTGGCACCCGGCTTCCTTGTGTGGCCTGGCACAGGAAGTGTGTGGACAGTTTGCATCCTGTGTTCGTTACCCCTGATACAGACTCAGGATAAAATGCGTGTTCCGGACCACAGGGACTAACGTGGCGGCATGCTTTCATCTGTCAGATCTGCTTGATCCACACAGACCTGTCAACAAAACCAGGTCAGCGGGCTAGAGCAGAAAAGAGAAAAAAATCAATGAATCTTTGAATTAATCACGCAGCCATCAGGGAGAGTTATGGGTGCACAAATGAAATGGATCTGCAGGACCTCTGGCCTCCCTGCCTTGCTCTCCGGCTCCTCTGGCTTCTGAAGATTCCGGCTCTGCTAACCTCGCCCCCATGACTGAGCCAAGTCACATTGCCATACCCCCGGCACTCTTGCCTCACCTGGTTCTTCTAAAAAGGGCTTGAGAATGGGAATGAGTGACTCACATTTATATCACAGGAAAACTTCATTCTGGCTGCTGTTACCCTCGACATTTTGAATTCTGGTCACGTAATATCAATACACTAAACCTGACCATAAAACAGGACTTCACATACTATGTAATAACCTGATATACTCAAAGAATTCTGCTGAATGTCTGCCTGGGTTCTGACTGTCATTGCCTTGCCTGTCTGTCCCCTGCTGCTGTGCACGGGTTAAAGATGCTTGGCTCGTGTGTGTCTCACATATAAAAGACCTATACATCAGTAGCCACTATTAGTAAAGGCAGCTTCATTTGAGAGATGGAGTTGTGAACAGTTCCTAGGGATGCATTTTTTTCCCAACAACAGAAAACACATGTAAAATCTATACACTAATCAGTAATGCAATAAATATATATTATAAATCCATGAAATCAGCTTTCCAGCTTCATCGCAGTCCTTGAAAAGATAATATGCACATTTTTGTTATGTATAATGGTTTTGCTTTGTAAAAATTTCAACATGAAATTAAAGATATTTAAAGCAAATATTTTGACAACTTTGACAAAGCCTGAGATAAACATGCATGCATTTGAAGGGCAAGGCATTTGGGGAAATAAACGTGCACTCACATGTTTGGGGCCTCGCATAAGCATGTGAGGGGTCCAGGCAAAACCTCTCGTCAGGCCTCAGAGGAACCATGGGTCTGCATGGCGAGCATCTGAAACTGGTCGGGGTTCGTGGAAGTCATTCGCTAGAACTTCCAAAGTGGGGCTACAGGGGTTTCCTTCCCTGGGGAGAGGTGAGGAGGGTTTCACCAGGAGGGGAAATGAAAGCGGCTAGCCTGGTTTCTTCTGGCTCACTGACGAGCACAGCAGAATTCAGCAGGGGAGCCAGGGACGGAGACACGGGGGACACAGGCAACACAGATCTGTGAGGCCATCATGGTACACTTTTCTCCAATATTTCATTATTCATAGTAAGAAATTGGTCACATAGATGGTCTTTAAAAACCTGCATTTTAGAGCAATGTTTTGGGGGACAAATTACCTCACATGGCAATCCCAGCTGCAGAAATGCATCGCAGGCACCTGGAGGGTGCAGACTCTGGCTCTGCACCCAGGGCCCAGCCTGGCTGTGTGCCCTTCAGGAAACGGCCCTCACAACTGCGAGCTCATTACACCCTTTCAATGATAGGGTTTCACTGCAATGAGGTAATGATGCCCAGAACTGAAAATGCCACCCTCTAACAAAGAGGGGGTAGGGGCCTCACTGTGCGCCTTGCCCCACAATCGTCTGCGTCTGGCAAAGGACCTAATGAATCCTCCTTACTAAAGCCCCTCTCTTCTCCTGGTAAAAGGACAACTGCAGCGAGGGACAGTGGCACAATGCAATGCACAGGGAAGGGGAAGAAAAGATGCATAAGAAGCAAGCAGGGAAGCAAGGGCAAACAGGACACCGGGAAAATGGAGGCTGGAGACTTCCACGCACGTCAGCTCCCAAGCCCGGCGTCAGGGAGCAAGTGAGGAGGCCATGGCTGATGGCAAAGCAAGGGGGAGCACAGAGCCGGAGAAAGGGTCAGGACACTGTGTGTTCTTCTGGAACCCAGTGTTGGGTGGCTTTCATGACCTCAACACACCCTGGATCCAAAACACAAACCAAGAAATCCATGGTTTATGGATGGAGTTGTGAATCGTACGGCATGGATTCCATCTGTCAAAGAATTAATATGTGCTAAATATTTGGGTCCCTCCAGAATTCCTCTGTTGGAGCCTAACTGACAGTGTGAAGGTGTGCGGAGGTGTGGCCTTCAGAGGGGACAGGGTCAGAGGTGGGGCGCTTGTGCATAAGGTCAGCACCCTTATGGAAGAAAGCCCAGAGAATCCTCTTGGCCCCCAGTGGAGAAACGAGACAGCACCATCTATGAACAGGGAAGAAGGCCCTCAGCAGATGCCAGGTCAACCCCGAACCTTTGCTCCTAGAGTCCCCAGCCTCCAGCATGTGACAAATACATTCCTACTGTTTGTGAGTTATGCAGTCTGTGGGAATATGTACAGCAGGCCAAACAGATCCAGACTATGTGCAGACAGACAGACAGACACACACACACACACACACACATGCACACACAGATGTTTTTTCCTCAGGAACTACTACCAAGCGTTCCCAGATGTACATTTTACTTGCATCAAACTGCATTTTAAGTATTTAATATCAAAGTAAGACCCTGTAAGTCTATTCCACAGTGATCCATTTGAGGAAGTGCAGGTTTCTGTGCAGTATGGGACTTCCTTTAGATAAAATCAAAACAATTAGTCTTGTCATTCCTTAGTTCCTTCAGTATGCAAAATTATCATGAGCTTTTGATTCTGTGGTACTGAGGATTGAACTGCATGCATGGATTGGCAAGTGCTCCAGGAATGAGCTATACCTCAGGCCCCTATTTTTTTTAATTTTGAGGCACAGTCTGATTATCTTCTCAGGCTGGCCTTGAACTTCTGATCCTCCTGCTGCAGCCTCCTCAGTGGCCGAGATTACAAGTGTGCATCTCCATGCCTGGCTTAGTTTTCCAAGTGAGTTATACCCAGTGCATCCCTACTTACCTGTGCTCTTTTTATACAGGTCTCATAACTTCTTAAACGTTTAAAGCAATTCTTTATCCCTGGTCAGTACTTGGTTAACAGGAAGGAAGGGACTTCAAATAGAAAGCAATGACTGGA